>JAEDXX010000314.1:0-81634 GCA_021725515.1 Epicauta chinensis | reverse complement strand
TATCAGGCAGTAAAAATTAAACCCATGTAGCCCCTTCAATTGATTAAATCTAATTGCGTTTAAAGATCATGACAAATTTGAAATTTCGCACATACGAGAAACAATTTCAATTACTCTTTCAGTATTTATTGTTATTTTTGTGTCGACTACACTGTGTGCAAATAATCCCAGACAACAATAACACTCCTGATTATTATTTATTTTAATAAAGTTGCGTTTGTTATTTTGAATATTCAAATTATAACCTAAATCAAAAATTGAATAAACAACCCCGATATAATTAATGCAAATCAAATACAATATCTTGACTTGAACAATACTATAAACTGTCTGTTGAATTATTTCAATTTTCATTTTGATAAACAACCAACAGGTAAGTTGTTTTTGCTGTTACTTTTTAATAAAACACTTGAAATAACAACTTTCAGGCATTATGGCTTTACTATTAAAACTTCTAATCAACATGTTGATAATAAGTCAAATAAATTGTCAAGAATTCGTTGTGAAAGACTGCGATTACGATCACACAATTCGTACGTATTTCTGCAAAGAAGTTATCGATATTTTCCCAGAACAAGCCTATGGTAATTATCATTTACAATGTATTGATTGCAATATAAGAAAATTTACGAATCAAACATTTCCATATAGTAACAGTTTAGTATCGTTTAATGTAACTGATAGTAAAATTATGTTTATAACATCTGGTGCTTTTTCGAAATTAACAAATGCACAATATATTTATTTACAAAACAATCAAATTAATGTAATTCAACAATTAGCATTTGGTGGCTTAAGGCAAGTGTACGAACTCCATTTGGAACACAATAGTATTGCTAATTTAACACCTGGCTTCTTGGCCGATCTGGAAGTGAATACCGTCGATTTAAGTTACAATAAAATCACCGAATTACCAAATGATGTTTTCTATGGCAATTTAGGTGTATTAATACTGGATTTATCCCATAATCAAATCAATAAATTAAATGCGGACGCATTTTCGCATTTAGATGATGTTGAAGTATTGAATTTAAGCCACAATAAATTCTGTCACTTACCATTAGGTCTGTTTAAATCATTGAATAATTTAAAACATTTAACATTATCAGATAATAGATTAACGAAATTTGCGATTGGTACATTTTCCGGTTTGAAAAATCTACAAAGTTTGAATTTAGCCAACAATACAATCTCTGTATTTGATGGGAACATTTTGTTGTCTTTCAATCGTTTAACAATGTTAGATATTAGCGGCAATGGCATTTATTATTTTGATGCGAATTCAATCAAATTGAATGCACCAGCATTACGTACAATACGTATTGATGATAATTTATTCTCTTGTACGTTATTAACGAATATTTTACAATATTTCAAAAAGGTTAATGTTGATGTAGTCAATTTGATTGGACGTTATCATGTACAAAATATTAATGGTATTGCATGTACGGATGTTTTAATTACTGAACAGATTGATTTTAAAGATTTTCTTCATATTACCGAACAAGACGCTAAACTCTATATTAATTATTGTTAATTGGCATTTATTAAAATTAATGAAATCACTCAACTATTGTTTCATTTGACCTGGATAATTGGCCTTAAGTCAAGGCTAGATCAATTGCGCAATTTCTTGTTTTGTCCTAAATAATCGAATTAATTGTTTTATTTTGTCTCTAATTTCCACTTTTTTGTGTATTTGGCCATTTTGTTTACCTTGTGGGTATCTTTACAGACTGCAGGTTTTTCCGGGTACAAAGTGAAAGAACTCAGTTTTGCACAAGAACTTACGAAATTTTAAAGTCCACTCGCATAGGAACGAAAGCACGCTAAACGAGAGTGTGTTGGCTCAAGATCTTTTCTTGCCAAAAACTCGCCTAAAGCATAGGTAAAATATAAACTGATGGAGAAGTCTTGAGGGGAAATGCAAGAAGAAATCGCTGGGTTTAGAAGGTGAACTTTTTGCAGACGAATTTCTCATACCATATAGATGAACAACAATAAAGGATTTTAAAATCAATCTTTTAGCGTCTCTAAATAGAAGACAGTTTATTCTGGAAGCATATTATTTCTTAGTTAGAAGTGGGAAAGTTATAAGTCATTAAGCTTCAATATATCGAGGAGGAAAAGTGAGACCATAAATTAGTTTGAGAAAAATAATGCGATGAATAATGAAAATAGAAAAGCCTAGTAGAAGGCTTGCACAAAAAGATGCCTGTTCCGGAAGACGGGCGAACGATAAAATAGAAAATAACTTAATTACTTTATGGATTTAGTCTTTGCGCCTCTTTATTCCATTTTTCTCAATAAATAGATTCATTTTCTGTCTACTTCGCCTGTTTCGTAGGTCTTTTTAAATACCGAAGCATTTTTCGGCTGAGTAGAAAGTGAAATAACTCAGTTTTGCACAAGAACTTACAAAATTTGAAAGTCCACTCCCATAGGAACGAAAGAACGCTAAACGAGAGTGTGTTGCATAAAATTGAAAATATGGCTTAAGATTATTTCTTGCGAAAAGTTCGTCTATAGCAGCATCTCAGAAAAAAAGCGGAGGTAAATGGCAAAAATTTACAAAACGAAGAGGACGTAAGAACGTATACTAACGAAGAAGATCTTGAGGGAAAATGGTAGAAGAAATCGTTGGCTTTAGAATCTTGATTTTTACACAACATAGATGGGCTATAATAAAGGATTTCTTAAAATACATCCATTAGCATTTCTAAATAGGCAAAAATTGGCTGGGAAGCATGTTTATTTTGTTGTTAAAAGCATGAAAGTCACAAATCATCAAACTTTAACATATCGAGAGTTGGAAAAGTAAGAAGACGGCAAACTAGATTGAGAAGAATGGATGCGATGAATAATGAAAATAGAAAAGCCTAGTAGAAGGCTTGCACAAAAAGATGCCTGTTCCGGAAGACGGGCGAACGATAAAATAGAAAATAACTTAATTACTTTATGGATTTAGTCTTTGCGCCTCTTTATTCCATTTTTCTCAATAAATAGATTCATTTTCTGTCTACTTCGCCTGTTTCGTAGGTCTTTTTAAATACCGAAGGCTTTTTTGGCCGAGTAGAAAGTGAAAGAACTCAGTTTTGCACAAGAGGTTACAAAATTTGAAAGTCCACTCCCACAGGAACGAAAGAACGCTAATCGAGAGTGTGTTGCGTGAAATTGAGAATATCCTGATCGATACGACTGGCTCAAGATCCTTTCTTGCGAAAATTTCGTCTACAACAGCATCTCAGAAAAGGACTGAGTTTTGCACAAGAACTTACAAAATTTGAAAGTTCCTTCCCATAGGAACGAAAGGACGCTAAATGAGAGTCGACTGTATTTGAAAGTTCCTGAATTTTATAGGCGTACTTGAAGCAAAATATTTGTTTACAGATTCTGGTAGAAATTTTTAAATTCTAACCTTCAAGTTCAATATTTTATGTCTTTTCAGTTTAATACAATAAGGAAGACTAAATTTTAAGGGCTCAATAGAGGGACTATTTTTCGTTGCGTAGGTCAGTTGAATTTCTGTCATTTTACATACATAATTTTTGGACGGAGTATACGGAGTCATATGAATTTTTATTAATAACTCTTTTTTATTCGCGAAATTTGTAGTTTGAAGGATAATTCACGTATATTCCAATAACTACTTAAATGGCTCAAGCCACTCAGGTATTTAAGCATTTAAGAAATAAATCGTGGATCTTTTTGTAAAAAGACTTCCACTAGAGTTGCAATTATACTTTTAATCTTCATATTGTTGAAGACTGCTGATTACTAATCTTGATCAATAGTTTGCATATAGACTAAAGAATCGGCGCCGTAATTCATCTATAAATAAAACAACTTGTTCCAGACTAGTGTCTGCTAATAGTTGTTCATCGTCATACGTTCATTAATAGTAAACTGTGTAGGCCATAAAATTACCAATAGTAGTTTATTGAACACATATATAAAATATTGAAATTAGGTTATAAAATTCTTGTCTGGTTGTTGGATTTTTCTAATAAAAATTCTGTAATAACTTTCACTACTTTATGAATATGGAACAAATTAATTAATACACTTTTTTTTTGTCTCTTTACTTTCCCGTAATAAAAATAATAATAGCATGTTGCATAGTCATCATTAAATAAACCCTTATAGTTGATCGATTTGCTTGTCATCAATTAAGACATAAATTTTATCAGAAACGGTCACACGTAATTATGATGGGCGTTGGAAATGAACTATACAGTGGCCGGACTTACATATAGTATAAAAGCCTAAGATTGGTGTGAAGCTAAAGCACGTCACACATATAAACATGTTCCAATATAATTGTATAGTATCCAAATGAATTATGTATGTATGTGTCCACTTTTATGGTAGTTGATTCTGCTTACCTACTCCATTATAAGAAATTTCCACTTTCTTTGGAAACAAAGAGGGACATAAATTTGTACAAAAATTCACAGTATTTATTACATAGAGTGTTTAAAGTCCTATTTGTTCCATTCAACAATTTTAATCGTATACTGTAATTAACGATTACGATCCGAAGTGAATTCAACAACCTTACGGCAACAGTGATGTGGGAGGACGTATGATCATTTTAACTGAAGTTTTGTTTCCTCCTGCTATACCAATCCACATATCAGGCAACTTGGTTTTAATCATACAAGTGGCCAATGATAACATACAAGCAAAAGAGAAGTGATGCGCACCCACCCGCATGCCTATCAGCAATATTGCAATTATTTTTTCATACCTTTTACTCTTATTGTTCGATGTTGTTGCTGTTATTCCTCGTAGTGTTGTGGCAATTTTAATGCGAAATGAATATAGCGTGGGATTAATTTAAACATAAACAATACTGAAGATGGACGTGATCGTTTTTTTTGTGTTCTTTGTTGTTTTTTTTTTTGGTTTTATTTAAAATATGTATGATATGGATGGCAAAACAGGATGGTTTACTGCTACAGGAGTGGAACGAATTAGTGATGTACGTTGAGGAGCGGGTATTCGTTACGCCGTTTAATGGTAACAGCAGTTAATCTTGATGATGTCAAGCTTTTAGTAGATGATTTTTAATTATCTTGTGCTAAAATAATGGTTAAGGCCAGTTAAATTAACAAAGATAAACGATAAATCTGGAACTAGTCTCTTGATCGTGTTAATTTATTTTTGTTACTGTTATGTTAAAATCTTAATTAATCTATTAATAAATATGTGGTCTTTATGGTAGACCAATACATATATATTGGTCTATTATCAAGCTTCGATGAGTGATTTTTATATGCTAATCATGTAAAATCGAGAATAAATACTTAATAGGGGACAGTCTCAGAAGTAATCGGTCTGATAAAGAAAACACAAAATTTTTGACAAGTCTTTTCCCAATGATGTTCAATAGCTTCGATAACTTATAGTAAGAAACGTCGAACCCTCCAAATATGCCATCTTCTGCAGGCTTCACCTCTTTATCATTGATAAATCTTTTACCATCGAGCCATTTCTTCAAGTTTGGAAAAAGAAAATAGTCAAAAATGCTAAATCTGGTGAATAGGATGCATGAGGAAGTAATTCGTACTTTAAATCATTGATTCTAGTTTTAGCAAGAACAGATGTATGCTAGAGCGATACTTTCGTTTTCGCTCATTTCATCACTCAAGCGCATAATACTCATCGTTGTTGGTTTTTCCTTTTCCAAAATAATCAGTAAAAATGCATATCCCAGAAAACTGAAATCCTGACCATGCCTATAAATGTAACCATCTTTGCCCTTTTTTATCTTTTAGTCCTTTGTTTTGTACTTTCGGCTTGGAGATGCAGGCTCATGTTTTATTCATGTTTCATTCGTACTTATTAATCGACGCAAAAACTCGGCTCTGTTGTGGCCAAACACTAGACTGAAGCATCCTCACGACGCTCTTTTTGTTGGATTGTGAGCAAACGTGGCACCTATCTTGCACTAAATGTTCAGTCAGTTACAGGACTTTTTGAAATGACCACCATTTCTGATAACTCGCACACTTTTAGTCGACGATCGTCCAACACCATTTTGTGGATCTTTTTTACCATTTCTGTAATGTTCGTCTTGGCAGCTTCGTTTATACTCTGCCATCCAGTACTTGACTGGGCGATAATTGAGTCAAGCTCGGCGTTCCTATCGACTGCACTAGGTCATATAGTAATGATCATTTTTTTTTTAATTCACTGCTAAGTTCACTATTGATGGCTTAAACTTAAAACTTAAAACTTGATCTCCCTAAGGTTGGTACTATCGATCACTGTCATTATATTCCAATAACTACCGCCATCTATGTGTCAGGCATAATCTTGTAAGACTATAAAGCCACAATTAAGAGGAATTTCAATAAAGTTTTAATAGTTTTAATTTCGTAAAGAAAATTTCTTAATTGTCTTCGATTACCTTGTTTCGTCGCAAATTGTTTTATGTGTAATTACAGGCATAGTAAAAGTCTTCTTAAGTATGGCTAATTTGTTCCTGTGCGTCCGAATGCTTCGCAAGACCATCAACAACTGAAACCTGTTCTGTGTAGTTATCGGGAAACTACATAAGTATTTTTGGTAGGTGGCTTAAGGACACGTGTGAAGATATCAGAACGATTGAAAATAAATGACATGCCTATTTATCCTGAAAGACAGTACTTTATGCTTATTTGTAAAAAACTTCGATTAGGATAAGTTAATTTTTGTGCGTTTCGTATGCCTTTGAATTCCATCTTAGGCAATTATTTCTTCTCTTTTACAGGAAGGTTAAAATGCCACAAGAGCGCCGAACAAGATATGCACTGTGTAGTAGTTGAAAGAACTGATTTGCTATACTTAAACCTAGTGACTAATCTTAAAGATCAAGGACGCCCACGGATCATGATCACTAGCCACGAGAATATTGTAAACAGTTTTTATTGATGGGTTTTCCATTGTTAGATCTTTAAATGCAATAAAGAGACATTATTTTTGAAACTAATAGTGGCGGGGGTTGAAAGTGGATCATTGATAATAATGTTGAGTGGAAACTGTATTGTAAAAGAGATTCCAAATGCCGGTCAAACAACGAGACGATAAATTTATAGAAGCATTATTTCTTATTAGGTAATTGAACAAAAATACGAATCGTAAGAGTTGTGTTTATCAGAACAGTGTACTATATTCATCAGACCTTACGCCCTCAGGTTCCACCTATTTCGATCATTATAAAAAAATCACGTAAAAAAGTTTTTCACTGAAAAGTCAAGTTTTGGAAAGACTGAATTTTGAAGTTGTCTGAAACCTGTAAGAAAGTTGTAGAATGACATATAATTTAATAAAAGTATGTCAATAATAAAGTAGATGTTGGAATAGTACAAAGAAAATCGACAGCTACTTATCATGGTTTAAATGGAAGGTGGTAAAATCAAACAAGGTACTGTGAGAAGATTAATTTTATCTGTAAGTTCTCTACCAATTAGTGTGAATTTGTTTATCAAACCTTTAAACATCAAGTCTGTAGATACTCCATTAAGGGACGATTCTACAATTCACAGAATAAATTACAGTCGTTGGTGAACATTTCAAGATTTGACTAGCCTTTATTCACGATTTTTATGGAAACTCTACAAGAGAATTTCTGTACATCGGGCGAAACAAAACGAATTGTAGAGTCGATCCTTATTTCTGAAGATTTTATTTAAACTTTGAATAAAAAATTTCGATATATCTTATCGTATCTTGATTTGATCTAATTGTACGAGTCAATAATATTGCATCAAAGGCATCAAACATCTGCTTATGGAATTTAAATGTCAATTACTCTAGTGAAAATCGACGTACGAAGTCAAATAATCCACTTTTCTCTGTACGCCTCATTTGATTTATCTGGTGTCAAAGATCGACTTGTGCGAATCCTTATCAATTCATCAATTACAATCTGTTTTGAAAACCATCTCATGTACACGTATAGTATTTTTCATATAGGCCAATTATTTAAAAGTGTTCTTCATCAATCAAATACTGGTGTATTCTTAATTGATTGATTCTGATTCGTTTAACATGAAAAAACTTTTCTTATTTCCTTCCTCCTGTTTTATAAATAAACCTACCGGTTAGCTAGTTGTTGGTAAAAGTAGTTTAAACAACTAACAACATCCATTTTCCATCTGTCCATCTTTAAATGATAATTAATCGAAATGCAGGCTACAATTTACCTTAAATATAGTTGGAAAATGCAAATTTTATTAATCCACAATATCTAGTTATCAACTTTAGACCAATTCAAGGTAATTAAGTTATGTATAATCAAGGATTTTCCGTTGGAGGTCTTTTAGCGTATTGAGAATTAATCCTCTTTTCACTTATTATTTCGTTAGAGTTGTAGAAACGATCAAGTTGTAGATGAATTTGAGCCGCAGATTAAAATACCTTGTGTAGTAGTAGGTAATAATTTTTTAATTTAATTTATAATCTTATAGTTTTTGATAAATTGTTGCCATTAAACGAGACAGCTTTTCAGTGGTAAAATCCGACCAGATTCCTACTATTTATATTTAATATCAACATAGTTCTAAACTAATTACATTTAATAATACATCAAAACTGAAAAGTAATTTATCATTTGCTTTAAGACAACAGAAAGAATTAATTTTCCGTTTATTTGTATATCAACATTATCTTGATAGTGTGAAGATATTGAAAACAACCAACATGTTTATTTAAGATAGTAATAACTAACCAGCGGCGGATTTAACAGTAATGGGGCCCTTTTCGTTAAAAACTTGAAATACACACTCTAGGCTTCGTTTGTTCAGTGAAAGCGCGGTAATTTCTGAAACTCATACAATACAAGAAATTAACTGAATACTTGAACTACATTTGACATGAATGGGCTTAAAAATATTCACTAAAGAATTTATTGCAATACAACTTGGTTTCATTATGTGGTAAGATTCTTTGATATTCAACGAAAATTTGCAGGTTCAGCGAAATTGATCAATTAGCCGGTTGAAGGAAGTCTACACTGAAAGTTCTCAATTTTCTTTCTATATTTTTTTATACAATTTACATAACAGTTGCTCCGAAAATTTTGATTACTTCCCAAATATTGGCGCCCCTCAGATCCTAGCTTAAATCCAACACTGTGTTCTTATAATTCAATCAATTTCAACCGTTGACCAGAGATGATAAATAGACAGGTACCATGACTGGTTGCTTTTAAAATTTCTAAAATATAATTGATATTATTCATAGTGTCCAATTTAATTTTCATAAATAATAAATAACGTTGGATTTTACAATTATAATTGACCTCTTCTGGCAACTTTCTATAAAGGCGTGCTAATTGGAAACTCATTTAATTAAATAACAATAATTAATTGTATACAATATATGAAATTTATTATATAAACATTAATAATAATCGGCATTAAAACGATAGCTTCGAGCTTTAATATCTGTTGTTTTACTTAAAATATTGTTACGGAATAAATAAAAAATAAAGTAAAGTTCCCCTGCCTTCCAGCTTTTATGTAGGCGATTATGAACTGAGTTATCTGAAGATCTGACAACAATCCGACAGATAGATTCTAACAGTACGCATGTAAGAACAATCCAAAAAACAAAAACACATCAACAAAAAAAAACAACAACGACAACATATTGCCCTTTGTGTAACACATTGCGGCCGAATAGCTCGCCTCCTTTATTTGACTTGCAAATGTATGCTGCTGAAACAACAGGTGAAAGGCGAGGGTGGGATCAAATGTTTCGTTTTTCTTTCGACTCTCCGTCTGTCCCTGAGAAAAATCCATTATTGTTCCCATATCATTTATTATAAAAAAAAGGGATATAAAGACATATATCACGGTGGCAATCTATTCGTAACGCTCCCATGATTTTGTCCTGTGATACTTCCTGAATAATGGTGAAGTCAAGACAGGTGATGGGTTGTAATATAATGTCCGACCACCCTTTCAGATTTCCTGAAATTTTCGGTTCGTATTGTCACATTAATGATAAGGCGTGGAATGACACCATTAAGCGTGAGAATTTAATTATTTTATTCTACACATTTATAGCCAATGAATCGAATAATTTTATTATTATTATTGTTTTAATTTTATATCATTTTAATTAGTTCGTTTAAATTCAATCACCCTTCAACAACTAAACGTGGATTTTTTTTAATAGTTTTAGAATGTTGATTGGTATTTATTAATTGGATAACTTTTGATTTAATTCTTTAATACCAAAAGAGTAGATGTCGTTTGGGGAAAAAAATCAAAACAATGCGAGTGCTGTCGTGTCCGATCATTACTTGATACCATTTAAAGGCGTATAACAGTATCCTCTGATTAAGAAATATTTTATTATTTAATGCCGATATTATTAATAACAAATAATTTACGATCGAAGCGGTGTGTTGCCTAATTGAAAAGACAACTTTTTTCCAATACTCTTTTCGCCGATTACATTCATTTATGGAAAATTTGCAAGGTGAAAGTATCCTTTAATTTCTTTCAATAATAACCAAATAATAATAAAAATCATTATCTTTATCTATTTAGTTCCGTTTCGTAAACTTATACGTTTTTAATATAACACCCATATAAACATATGGTATTGAATTTACTGTGGGAACTTGCGGTAAATTCCAGTCTGTTGGCCATTCATAACCCACGCATCGGATTCAAAGCTTTAGGCGGAATGCTTTTATCCATCGTGACTGCCGATCTGTATGTTGTTATTGTTGTTCTCTTCTCTTTTTCAGGATTTACCTTTATATCTGTCAACAATCCTTTTGCCTTCTTACACATGAAACAACTAAAAAAAAGCAACACTACGAAACCAACAACAAGCGTGTCATTGATAAACTGTATTTTTTATTGTATTTCTGTTACAATCTTATTTAAATTAATTGACTGTGTAGGTGAAATAACAAGTGATATTTTTATCATTGTCGTCTATCACATGATGATTATAATACGATAGGGTACCTGTTTTTTTTTTTGTTGTGTTACGTTACTACTTCTCTCTTGTTACATTCGCCCTAAAACATTGATTGACCGTTAGATTTTTCGTAATGTACACACATATGCCACCCGCTTTTAAAATGGGGTTCCATAGATTATATAACCGTTATTTTCCGCCCTCTCTCCACCTCCATCAAATTCTTCCTGCTTCCGCTTTTCTTTTTTTTTGTGTTCAATTATTATTTGGTACAAGAGCTTTTATTAAAGCTGAATTGATTTGACCCAGTTTCTAGGATAAATTTGAACAAGAAATATCGGCATCTTTCGAAGAATTGATCAGTAGGGGCAAACGTTTTCGTTTGCTTTAATTAAATAACGTATACGGCCTGAAATCGTGCAGGTAAATATTAATCGAAGCTTGACAGTAATTATTTTCTTCAATGCAACATTGTAATAATAACACTATCATAGTAATTATGCATGTTGCAATTTCTAGACGTCTTTGTATTAAATATAATAATTAAAATGATTACATTTCATAAATTGTACTACATGCGAACTATTTTTGTTACGATGGCTTGAAGATGCTCTACAATGTGCGTGATATTGCAGATTTTCTAGATATTGTAAGTGATTTCAATGTCAGATGAAGAGATTAACCTTCACATGAGTTTGTTTGTGGTGGTGGTGACACACAAAGATTTTGCGTTCTATTTCATATTTTCGTTTTTTCATCTTCTATTCACATCATGTCGAAAATATAATTCAATATTTCTGTAACCCTTTTGAGAACGAATGACATCTTTTTGCTATTGTCGTTTGTTTATTGTCCCTTCCAGCAAAAATACAACGTAAAATGTAGAAACTATTCAAATCCAGATTTGTGGAAATATTATTGTAATTCATATTATACGACAGATAATCGCAGATTTCCGTTTGAATTATTAGAGGATGGAAGAAGAAAAAAAAACGTACATCAAAACTATAAACAACTGGACCTATCTCAAATAATTTCGTATTGCTCTATTGAGAATAAATATGTAGAGAAAAAAATTATATGGGAGATGTAACAATGATGATGACCCTTTTTCAATCCTTTTTCTCCACCGATCTAGATATGAGCCCCGAAAGCCGTCTTTATTATTATTGTATGTGGGAGTTGAATTGTTGCTATATTTAATTTTTATGTCAGACGATATAAAAGGGGCAAATTTTTATCTAATTGTAAGATCTCTTATTCGATCTCTTTTATTTATTTATATAAATAAATAAAAGCAATAGAATGATATCTATACATTCTTTAATGTGTACAATTTAAACAATATTTAATTCAAACAAATAACAAAACGAATACAAAAGAGACGGAAGAAATGGGGAAAAGGAATCAAGGTGAAGGAAAAAAAATTATTGATGTCTGGCATTGATAAAAATTATTTTCATTGATAATTTTTACCTTTCAACGATCTTGTTCAATGTCATTATCAAGCTGGATTTACTATATTACGTTTTTATCTTTGAGACATACAAAAAAAACGTATTATCTTAGAAATTAGAGGAGCTTCTGTTATAAAGCGTTAGACACGGTTGTCATTTCAATTACAAAGTTGCTATAATGAAGATTCAAGTTGCTTACTACTTTTACAACGATCATAATCCTACAAAATGTTTATATTTATAATAATTAGAAACCGGATTTTCGGTAATGTAAAAATTTCGTAGAGGTAAAATAAAAAGCTAAAAATGGAAAATATATGGGCAAATAAGGTTGAAGAAAAATTAAAACAAAAACATTCGTTTATCAATAGAATAAAATGAATTAATTGCTTTCCAATAACAAATTGAAAGCTTTTCTAGAACTTTTGTGTTTTGATCATAAAAATTATGTTATGATTAAAGGGCGGATATCTGGTCCAAGATGGAGCAAGGCAAATTCTAGGCTCCTGAAAAATTCGTATAGAGCGTATTGGCTACAGCTGTTGTTCTTGCATAATCTATCTTTTCTTGTGAAACGTTTTTCTTTACAAATAGAGTCCAAACTACTCCGAACGCAGAGAAGCAGTGGACCAGTTGAACTGCTACCGTGACGTCGCGACGTTACAGCAAAAAAACAGGTGCCTAGTTGTACCGTATTTCTATGAATTTCTGGCCGCTCCCTCTCATTCTTTAAAAGGCGTCTCGTCAGGGGCAACAAACTAATGTTTCTGCCATAGGAAATTTATAAAAACAATTTTTGACAAAAAATAAATTTAAAAAACTTTAAAATTATGAACACATTTTTGTTGATTTGTTCTACGTGTCTCTTCTTATAAATTTATGTAAATAAATGCATTAAAATGAAACTACGCCAATGGTGCATTTCAAGCGTTATAATTATAGCCAAATGACCTTCGATCCGACTGCCTAGGATCGTTTTGCAACGGTACCATTTAATTCATACAGTCTTCACAAATGCATACAGAATGTAAAAATCAACTGACATGTCCTATAAGTGGCTCTAGCGCGTTAACTAATGTTTCACAAAGGTACAGTAAAATCTCTCTAATACGGACATCCCACGGGAACGTCCGGAATTTGGGGTGCCCGTATTCGGAAGGTTCAGCAAGTTGAGAATTCCATTCATAAGATTTCCACCAACTGAAATGCCTTACATGCAATGATAAGTGTCCGTAATAGAGAGGTTTATATTATTCTCGGTAACAAAATACGCTGTCCGTGTCCGTAATGGAGAATGTTCGCGTTACGAAGGTTTCAAATACATCTAAAGTTTCTAAACATATGGAAGAATGTCAAGGACGTGTCCGTAAATAGAGGTTTCACTGTATTAATAAAAAGAAGCTACCACATGCCAAATAAATCAAGACATCGCGATTAATAGACCAAATTTGACTTAACGATCGACTAGTCGGACACCCCTGCTATAAGATACGGAAAAAAGTTTATCTTTGTAGTCTTTAATGTTTATACTGGATAGAAAAAGAAAGAAATGGAAGAAATGTTCTTCCAATTTTTTGCTACAATTTGCAACAACTTTTTTTACAAAATAAGCTAGATAAGAAAAGGTACAGTCGGTTTTGTGCCCCAACATGAGCCTAATGCGGTTTAACTTCCAAGCCCCCGTTCTAAAGGGGATCTCATATTCCACTCGTCTTCAATTATATAAATAAATTTTGGAGGATTTTTTCTCAATTTTTCCTTCTCAGAAATATAATTAAACCTGAGCACTTTTTCATCAAAAGCACTTCGCAAAACTCACAAGACACGTTAAAATTTCAAGGCGTTGCAGGTAAATAAAATGTTACTTTATTGATGACAGCCTGACAACAATTGATGTTCAGTTTTTGCCCCATCCCATGAGCCACATGAGCCTTAAGTTCCAATCGCCTCCTTCTAAAGCGGATCTCATAGTCAACAAGTCTTCAATTATATCAATAATGTTAGTAGCTTTTTTTCAATTTTTCGTTCTCAAAAACATAATTATCCACAGGCGAACAAAAGCTCACTTCAGCCCTGGCCTTCTCTAAATAAAATCCTGCCTACACCCATGCAATAGCACTTTTGATCAGAAACACTTCGCAAAACTCGCAAAACACGTTAAAGTTTCAAGACGTTGTAATTAGATAAAGTTTACTTTATTGATGGCAGGCTGGCAACAATTGTAGTTTTCTTTTGCATTCAGTAAACAACGGGAACACAAATCTGTATTGAATAGTTTACATGGAAAGTAGTGGAGGGGCTTGGAAAAAGTATCCGAAATTGGAGGTGTCCGCATAAGAGAAGTTCTAGAAGTTGAAAATTCCATTTATAAGATGGATGTATCTTCGCAAAAAAAGATGACAATTATAAATTCAAACCTGAAAAATCCGGTCGCTAATAATATTTAATGATCAAACGAAATTCTGTAAAAGTTTTAAAAAATACAACTTTGTCTCAGACTATCCAATAATAAATCTATTAGGTTTTTTTTGAAATAATTATTGGTAATTAGGTACGTGTACGTAGGATTGGTAATATAGCAGGTGCTATTGAAATATGTTATAATATTGCCAGTTTATGTCAGATGCGGATAGTTTTTCATTTTATTATCATTGCAAAGAAACACAGTCTTCTAATGATATGTGTATATAAAAGAAAAGTAGTTAGTGGTCGTGCATCTGCGGGCGTTAAAGTAGTTTGCTTATATATTAGACCGACCCGCAGACGATAGAGCATAGTAACCTACTGCACATAACAGGCATTCAACAACAACAACAACAACCAAGATATCTCATAAAACCTAGTCTTGATTATAAGACATACTGTAATCATGTGGGTACCTGTTCTTGGTGATTGCAAGAAGGCAGATGTATGAAGATTGGACATAGCCACCACTAAAGGCGGTGATTAAATTAATAAGACTTTTATAAAAATTAACACATTTACACAATTAATTTATAGAAAAATTTGTAGTTTACAAAATAGGATTTTTCTCTTGTTTTCAATGAATAATAACTGAATAATAATGTAAATGGGGCCGTCAAGTCAACATCGTTAAATATCGTCAAGGCTGTACGGCGCCTTGGTCTCGTGCTATTGCACGTTCTTAAGTACGTTCGACTGGTGTTGATGATGCGGGCACCCTTACCTATCTGTTTTGGATTCCACACGTAGATTAGCCGCAAATGTACCAGTAACATATACATAAGAAACTACAAGACAAAAACACCAAAAGATAAAACATTTCATGTTTTCAAGAAGTTATTAACTCGTATCATTAAATATAGAAAATAAAACGAAACGGGTCTTTTGTTAGTTTTATTTACATTAGATATAGGCATGTAATGGTTGAAATAAACAGGATCAAAAACTTTATATGAAGAATTAAGCTTCTTATTTTTGTAAATCTCAACAGTATAATAGACACTTGTACAGAGAAATCAATATCAACGGTCTGACATAATCGTCTTAATAGTATTTATCTAGTTTTTTTTTAATGCTCAACTTCTTTTGAAAATAATTAATCTGAAAGATTTAATACAATGTAGAGAATGAATTCTTTCAGTAAATATATGTATAAGAATCGGTCACTTTGAAGTGTTCTTTGAATTAATTGTAGAGTGTACTTACTAATTTATGCAAAAATGCTCCTTCGAGACAATTGTTGTAAAGTAACGGAAAGAGACGACACTTTTTTTTTATAATTAAGATTCTTTCAGATACCTAATTACCGAAAATTTTTGGAATATTTCTTTAATTAGAATTAATGGTATCGCTCAAGTTCTCTGTAATTCAGGAAATCTATACAATTCTCTTCTTGAATTGCTTAATTGAGATGTAAGTAGTCTTGTAGCTGTGAGTATCTCATAAAGAAATAATTATTGTACTATATTAAAGCGACAGAATCAATTTTCTCAGATTCAGTATCAGAAAGTGACAATTTTCTTTAGATCTGGAAGTTTCTAACAAAATTTTTGGAATTCTTGTATTAAATAAGAAACTACTCCTAACTACAGTCGAACTTCGTTAATTCGAACCTTCATTAACTGGAATTTTCGAAAAGTCGAACAAAATCACTTGGCAATAGCAGCAATCATGTAAATCTTATGGAATTTTTGCTTGATAAGTCGAACTTCTATAAGTTGAAATTCTCGATATCTCGAATTAAGAAGCTTATAGATTTTATAAGACGAAGGTTTTTACAGAATTCTGTTCCAGTGCGATTAGAATTAGCAACTGTGCGATAAGCAGTGTGTGTGTTTTATCGTTTTTGAAAACTTGAACACTATAAAATAAATACAAAGGCATTTTCTGTTTGCTAATCAAGCGCTGAAGGGCGATGAAAACTGGATTATCTAAAATAACTTTTGAACGAAAAAGGTCTTGGGAATGGCGACTTGAGCCACCCCAAAAAGTCGGTCCTCATCCTCAATCAATTAGTCAAAGCAGGAAGTCTGCTTAGACAAAAATCATTAAAGAGGAGGCACAAAATAGGACAATAGCAGGGAGAAACGGAACGAAGGACTAAGAAAGAAGAATTAGAAGAAAATAAGTGACATCTAAGAAGGATATAGCTGTTTAAGCGACTTGTTTTCTTTCCACTGGCGATTACCTCTTCTTTTCCGAAATTGCTCTGCATCTGTTAGAATTGGAGAGAAACCACATATTTAGAAGATTCTTCTCAATTAGACGAATTGAAACTAATGAACAAAAACGTCCAGCAATAGCGAATAGGAGGGATATCGTGCTTCATCTACCCCATCACCAGCCCCACGACCTTTGATTGATTGATGGAAAAAACTCTTTGATCGAGATAAGCTATCGTGTAGAATAGTTTTTCACTGATATTGGGTTAAGAGGTCTTATAAAATTATGTACCAAGACTTCATCGTTGGTGGCAAGCAAGCAATACTCCACTATTCGTACTTACAATATACGGTAATATTAACAGTAGGTATCTACTCAATAGATATCTCTAATAATAAAACTGGCTTCACTAAATGCTATAGCAAACGATTTTTGCTTACAACAGGTTCTTTATAGAAACATTTCAATGTTTATTATTATTTACCCATGCATATGTTTGACACATATTAAATGATTAATTTGAAAAAAATCGCCATAAATATCAAGTTTCCACATCACATAAGGAAAATGTGTTTCTACTTGGTAACGCTCAGCAAGTGGGCTTACCAATATAACAATTTCAAAAAAGATGAACGAACAAACAAACATTGTACGATACCGGCATCTACGCAGATTTATGTATGATATTAATAATATGATCCGACAACGGTTAGAGATCGTTCTTATTATAAAACAACAAAATTTTACCATATAACAAATATGTATTTTATTCATAACGTTTTCTGATAGTTTTTTGATATAAACAGAAACACCACTAGGGGGTATGTTGTAGCTATAAGGCTTTATAAAGAGAACAGAAACACAGTATAAACAAGACAAAACAATACACAAGAGAAGATGACTCCCGGAAATTTATTAAGTCCGGTCAAAACAAAAACACAAGCATTATTGATAATACTGCTTTCATTTAATCTAACAAGATCAATCTCTATGTTTATTTTATTTATAACTATAAGACATATAAATTATATCTATTAGATAGAATATCTTGTATATCGTTGAGGATATCTTCATTTTTTGTCACTTGATATTTTCCATTTTTCTTCACTGTGTTGTTGTTTTGTTGTTATCTACCTATGCATGTGTAATATATTTATAGCAATAGAGAGAGGTGTGGTTGTCTTACTGTTAAATACATCTACATTGCAGTTAATTACAATGCATTTTCTTCCACTCATGTTTTAAACATGCAATACATTTCGATCTAAATATTTATTATGCACGTAAATTCGTATCATCATCGCCACTTTTTACACGGACTACATGTGGCAAATATAGTATTAAATTATCATCAGCAGAAATGCCACAAAATCTCCTGTTTTTCACATTACCATTCACTTACTGTTTTCTGTTTTATTTAAAGAATAAAACAAAACAAACAACCAACTTATTGCTTCCATGAATCTCAGATCAGTGATAAGAGCTGTTTAATTTATTTTTGATTAAATTGAACAAGTCACACCTTTTTGAGTTTGTGAAGTTGTATTACATCTGTCTGGAGTTTAAGTGTATTTACCAAAATAATTAACTTAAAATCATTTGAATTTCCTTGTTTGTCTTCACTACAGTGACAAAAATTTCGTAAACATTACATTTATAGCCTTGGTCCTATTAAATTACCACTATGTGTTAATTATTCGATATTGTATGGTCGTTTTGTTATCAAAATTCACTGTTTTATTGTTATTTTCTTCCAAGTTATTCGCTAGTCTTCGAAAACTGTACATTTTCATTACTAACAATAAGTAATATGTAAACTACATGTTTATGATGCGAGTATTTTATGAATGGCGTCGTGTGCTTTTCTGGCTTTTAGCTTCTGGTAGAGTGTAATTTCTACGTGGAAAATTTGCTAGCGTTTCGCAGAATAGGTGCCGAGGCGAGAATCTCTCCTATTGCGTTTCGTATCGTCTCGACTCTCGAAGTGTGCCTATCGAAACTCTCGTTCTTGTAAGAATTCAAAAAGATATAAAAACTGATTAAAATTTATATTGAATTGGTGGGTGCTTGACAATTTTTCAAGATAACGAATTGAAAACGTTTAAAAACAAAATTTTGGTCAAGTACAAGTGAATTGTACTAATTACTATTTTTTCCTTGATTATCGTCAATCAAAGAGGCTTTTTTGTGAAGAATCCAGACAACTACAGAAGGTGTTGATTGAATAAAACACGACATGGGATCATTTGCTTAAAAAATACGCCAATTAACCCAAATGTACTGATACCGCTTATTGTTAAGTCGGGTCCAGACGAGAGCAATGAGCACAACAAACAAGCTGAGCACACATAAATGCTCAAGTGTGGACGGTAACACGAACGCGAGCGCGCACAAACAACCTGAGCCGGCGGCTGTCGGTTTTTTGGAATTGCTCAAAGGAAATGCGCGCCTTGTGTGTGTTTGGACTTGCTCTGTCTGGACGCGTTTCGTATTAGTTTCATATTGTTGATGGTCCACATACAACTGGAGCAGTACGAACACTAAATATAACACGCACAACTAACACACTACATTCCTGTTTACGCACACAACGAGCAAATACATATGCGTGCTCGACTTATGTGTGCGTGCTCAGGTTGTACTTGCTCTCGTCTGGACCCGGCTTTAGACGAGAATGTCTCGTATCTCGAGAAATTCGTAATGTGTGTATCGTAAAGACGAGAAAACCTCTTTTATCACAATTTATATTGAACTGAAAGAAAATTTCGAACCCCAATACATTTAAAGTTCATCTAAATACATTGACGAAGTTTTTGGGCTCTTTTGTTACCTGAAAACGAAATGAATACGTCCCGAAACAGAGTGTAATTCAATTTATTTCTCCATCGTTTTGAGATAAAAAATAGCTACTTACTGTACATACAAGATGATAAAGTCATACGTTATCCAAGAACGGAAGACAAATCAGCGAGTGGATAAAGAGACTTTACCACCGTGTGCAATACAAGATTTTGTTTAATACTTGCCTTTCAAACTCTTTTTTTTTTAATTTTGTTAATTTTCCAATAACTTTTGACATTAATTATACATACAGTTGTCATTCGTTGTTGATTGCTATTGGATTTCTCTAAACAACAAGCAATTGTTTTTGTTTATTTACTGTTGTTTGCTATGGAGTTTACTCTCCTCAACGGTAAAATAAACACTTTAGCGTTGCGGTGGGTAAAGTGCTACTTTACCATTGAGTTTATAGTCGATAAAATAGGACTTTAACAGCAAGTATTGAATAAATATTTTTACCAAATTGCTTTTATGAACAGTTTCTGCTTCATAAAATAATTGGTTACTTTATAAATTAACCACCATTGCAACATTACAAGTGCAAATGAATAAAGTTTTTTTTTCGTAAAATATACTACAAATTGATTAGTATTCCACTTAGTTGTAGGATAACAAAGTTCACACTTTTATTTGGGAAGTAATACATGAAGAGAGGTGAGTCGAGAGTCTCTTATCTTGTCTTAATGATAGAACTCACGATTGGATTTATGTATGGCTTTTTAGGCTACTGCCCAAGCTCGTATGGGTAGAAACACCCACTGTTTCTGGTGTAGCTGTTGGAAACTGTTGCAGATCAACCCTCGTGAGTTCTCATCGAATGTAACGGGGAATTTTCTGTCGCATCATGCTTCAAACTGATAAAGTACAGGGTAGAACTCTACAATACGCCACATTTTTTAAAGTTAAATAAAAAAGCTCAGTGCAAAAGTCTCTATAACTTATATATTGTTGGAGGGTTTTGAAAACCTACAGATAACAAAATCCCACAATAGAGTTGCAAATGGTCCCAAACAGTTTAACACTTGGAATAGAAAAATCCTACGCTGCAGTTGATTTTTTTAAAGGGGGCATTTTGAAAATTTCTCATTACAAGAAGCCCTACTTTAAATTTTGCATACTTAAAAGCAATTAGCTACCAAAAAATTGGGAAATATGTAGTTAATAATTATAACTTCAGGAATTTTACACAAATATAACATGCTCTGCATATTTTTTTGCAAACCTGCATTTCTATGTTTTCTGATGCAAAATGCTATATCTTGATTTTCTTTTGCCTTTTTGACTACTCTGCTATATTTAAATTACTTCCTAGAAATTTTTTTTACAAATCATGGAAAACTATTCTTTGATAAAGTAGCTATTAGTTTGGTTAATTAGACAGTCTCTCTCAGTAGTGTTAGCTCTGAACTCCTTAAATTCACGGTTCACCTCTGGAGAAATCCAGTCGATAGAGGAATTTTCTCTGTATAAAATCTGCTTTATTTCATAAGTAACGCATTAGTTTTTGCCAAGAATCTCTTGGAGTTTGGTAATGAAGAATATTCCGACTTCTCTTTGGAAGATGTTTAAAGCCAAAATTAAACAAATTACATCGAGCTTATTGATTTTCTCTATTGGTGAAAAACAGCTGTATTAATTATTCGCAATATGACACTTCTCCGTATTTAAATTGGAGCATCTGCCTCAACAATCAACTCACTAAATTCGTAACAATTTATCGAAAATTTCTACCGACAATAATCCCACAAGTACAAACCGCCTCATGTACACAATTCGAACAAAATCAACCACAAAAATACCACAATTGTTGCATAATACGATTTGCGGAACAAATCAAAGAATGTGGAAGTTTAATTAGGCAAACATGCTAAAGTTGAAAATCATCGATATTCAATAAAAATAAACTCAACTATAGTTGAGAAGAAATTGTCTACGTTTTTGTTATAAAGTTTCGGTGTAGTTGAGACGATCTTATCTACGTAATCGTGCGTAATGAAGGATCATTTGTACGAACATTTGCCCCAAAGATCCGATTACGTTTACATTAATATTTTTAACATTTATTTAAAGTTATTTTATGTTGTTTTGCTTTTTTCGATAATTAATGTAGCATATCTTAATAATACGATCTGACCTATTTGTCAGTTTTGCAGAAGCATCTGCGTCCCACTTTGGGCCCTTCTTTATTATTGTTGTTGTTGTTGTTGTTATTATTATTATTAAAGTATTGCATTGCACCACCTGCTTCTTTTCTAATCTGGAAACTTTTGCCAAATGCGTATAAAGACGCGTGCCAACACGTGTTCACAAAATTTCATCCGTTATACGAAAATTTTTTCAAGGGGCCTAAATAAATCTAAAATCACCCTTTTCACATTAATTAAACATTCATATGCAAATATCCAACAAAATCTCTATAACTGTAACATTAACTATTTGAATATAATTATAAATTATAATTACGGTTGCTAGTTTTGATAGATTGTTGTTGGGTTGTAGAGAAACTAGACCAAAAAAAAATGGTAACGAAGAGAACACTTGAATAAAGGGCACGATAAAAAGGGGATCTAGGTATTAGACTAGTTTCTATTGTTAATCTAGACCGTACGATTTACATTAGAATAGAAACATTTGCAAAAAAAAACTAGGTTGAAAAGCTTAGGAGCAGGAAGAGTAGAGGTATTATAATTTTTAACAAGCAGTTTGGCTCTTGTATTACCATAAAATTTCAACGTAATAAATATTCATCGGCATATTTTTCTAGTCATGCTCAAATATATCATTTATTATTGATGGGGAGTATTAATTCGTACTGCAAAACACATCGAATTGTAAGAATTAAAGAAGATCATTTCCGGTAACACATTTTCAATCATAAAAGTTATTTCAACACGTAACAAATCGGTAATTTGGGATAATTTATAAAAGATTTAAAAAAAAATCTTCAATTCCAGCCGTACTTAAGGTTAATTTGACGTTCTTTTAAAATTTACTGTTTATTTTTGATTTCTATTTCGTATATGTACGTATACATCTGCTGTTCACAAACACCCCTTTACCTGTTCGCAAACATCTGTATTTTGACCAAAAGTATATCGTTTCTTTTAAAATAGATAGATTTTATATAGATTTTTGCGATTCAAGCCTTTTATTATACATACTTTATAAATGATGAAATGCAAACCGTTCAAAAAGGTAAAATTTCACCATCTGCTTATTTTGTAGTTTAATGTTTACCTCTTCTACATTCGTCAATTGATTTCGGACCCCTTCAAATATTATTCTTATTATTATAACCAAACTGATAAGGTATGCGTGGGTGGATGGTTAACACACTACACATAAACTATTGTTATTTTATGTTCTATTATTGAATGATGCAAGCTGTTTGCGTCGATTTATCACTTTATCAATACATTGCTTTCTTCAATATTTCAAGGGTAGTTTGCTATGTACAAAACGAGCGAAAAAAATTGTTTGTAAATGTAAATGAAGTGATTATTAACATGAATTGTTTAGATTGCCTAAAAGGATTGTAAACGACTAAATGGCAGAAGTAAAATACATATATAGTTAGTTTGTGATTTACTGGGCGAGCAAATGATTATCGCAAACACGCCTTCAACGCCTAAAGCGCCGCCAATCCATTTAAAACAAACACTGTTCTTACTTGTTATTTAAATATCTCGTTTCCCTTATAGCCTCCAGTTGCCCTTTTTGCCCATCTTCCACTTGAATAATGGCCATTTTATCTACGCATCCGTCTATTCATATTTTATATAACATTAACTTTTATTTATATATATGTATTTACCATTTCATTTCAATATATAATTTTAGATGATCGTCCAAAGAAGGATAGATAATATGGATATTAATCCGGTTGCGATTATTGATGGTAGTTGTTGCGAGTTAGTTGTATGATTAAGAAATTATTATTATTATTTTGACCAATTAAAAACATTGTTCGACTCTCACGATATTCACCCCATCCTCTTGTCAAACATATCAAAACATTGTAATAATTGATATAAAAACTACATCAAAATAATATAATCTCTATGTTTATAATAAGCAAAACAAACAGATGTAGGAAACGGAAACAGACTCAATTAAAATAAACAAAAATTAACCAATAAAAAAACTCACCCCCAACGATTTGAATACCTGTCGATTATTCATCGTTGTTTAATTTGTTAGGGGAAGTGGTGAAAATAGGTGGAATATGATTGCGTTTTAATGGCTCTTCAACAATTTGTTTGGAAATCCCACGACGTATTTACAAATAGAGGGAAAATTTTATTAGAGGAATTTTTCTCAAAAAAAATCTGGAATATTCGCTAACTTTCGGCAAGAAGATAAGTCTGCGGAATAAAGTGCGGACTACCGCTCAGAATAATCTAACTGAAATATGTGCGGATTGTAGAATCAGCCCTTAATCAGGTGAAGGGTTAACGACAAACATAAAGATCGATTTTTTTAAAATAGACGCCGGCTTTGTAGAAAAATCGTTTAAAATAGGAAAGAATCGGTAACAATACAGCTTTGGTTTGGTAAAATTGGAAAAATCCGATACTTGTACGTAATTTGATTCTAGTTTAATTGTTGGTCAATAGTAAAACTGACCATGAATAGCTTCTCTTTTAATTTTTTTTTTCAAAAAATATCAATTTCTTATTGTCGATTTGCTTTTAATGTACAGTAACGTGCACAAAAAGAAATGTAAAAAAAATAAAATAAAAATGAAAAGCAGCATAGTGTTCATTATGAGATGTTAAAAGAAGCTAGTCATTTCATGAGAGATTGTGTAAATTACATATACGCACCAACAACAATTCGATTAACTACATGCTGTTCTTATAATAATATCCAACAATCTTCAACAAGTCTGCATGTTGTTAATATTTTCCACCAACACAAATACTGGCCTTATTTCAACAAAACAAAACGACATCACAATATTGTTTCTTTGGTTGTTGTACTATGATTTATATTTGAGCTTTTAAAAGTTGAAACTAGACTACTTTAGTTATTTAATTGAATGACAAATATTTACAGAACGAGACTACCTTGGGAATAAATGGGACCAATTTCCGGATACTGTAGAGATGAGAATAGAAAAAATACAACCTGGAGCATGAGTTGAAATCGAAAAATGTTATAATTGAAATAGTGGCGCATCAAATCACTTTTCATTTCAGCTTGTTATTGTTAGATGGTGATTTTCTCTATTGCCTAAAGTAGTGATTAACTCAACAAATCTTTTGCCTTCTACAGTTGTTATAACTGTTCTCTAGTCTTATACGTCTTTTAGACGAAATTTACAAAGGTTTAATAATAACGTGTTGAACATACAAAGATCACACATCAACACCTTTTGACATACACATAGATATCTTATAACACACAAATACATATAAGACATCTGCCCTCCGGAACGAAATATTAAAATGTTTTCGTTTAATATTTAATAATATGGCTGTTGCATTCAGGTCCTGTTTAAAATACAATGCGGTGCTTTACCAGATAATAAGCCGACTAAGTTGTAAATCAATTTGGACAAGACATGAGGTTATGCTGCTTGACCAACACCAGCAGTACACACATATATACACAGACACTGTGTTGTATGTTTTTTGTTGTTTTCTTTTATTTATATTTGTGTTTCGTCGATTTACAAACGAGGTTGTGGTGGCCATCCTATTATTATCGCCAAAATAAAGCAACAATTTGCACAACACGAGAAAAACATTCAATCTCGACGTTTACGATATACAGGCTGATCCGAAAATCAGGCTGTTTAAAACAAATAACTTATGGGAAAAGTGTAACAGGTGATTTCTTGTCGAGATCAACCAAATGACACTCCATTCATCTCTGTATAGACCAGGAGTTCTCAACCTTAAGTCCATAGAATAATTTCAAACCTATACATGAAGAGTCTTATAGCGCTACTTTCCGGATTGCCAGAAGAAACCTTACATTATTGAGGAAAAGCTGCTCTCTAGAAATGATCGAACTAGTTTGTGTCAGAGCAAAGAAAAAACTGAGATTCCATATCTTTTACTTTGTGACAATTTTTGTGAGACTACCTGGGCTACTGATACTTTAGAAAGGATAAAATATTTCCACCCTCTTTGTACTAATAGCGCTCCGGTTGTGCTTTGTAGCAGAAATAGCTTCGCTATTTTAGTCAAAAACAAAGTTTATCAAGTTGCAGTCACTCATTGCTTTTTACTCAAAGACCCTTCCAACAACTTTAAAGGAAGTTTTGTCAATTGCCATAAGCGTTGTGAACTTAATTAGAAGCAAAGCTTTGAATCATAGCATTTTCAAAAGATTTTGTCGAAAATTAAGTGTAAAACACGTAGTACTCTTCGCACAGACGTGCTGTGGCTTTATAAAGGATAAGTCATGTAGCTTCAGAAGGGACTTTATTCAAAGATTGGATATTTCACAAATGTTTCTAATTATACGAATAACATAAGCCTCGCACTTCACGGGTGTGAAGTTTACTTTATGAATGCCACTGGGCTATTCGCAAAGTTATCTTTATGGAATTATAGAACAGACATCGACAGATTTGCGAAGTTTTCAATTTGGGAAAAGTTACTCTACGAGGATTCAAGAAATTCTTAACTGCTCTAAAAAGAAATATTTGTTGTTGCGGTTAAATTTTAATTGAAGAACACTTAGTTCTGGTGTGCAGTGCACGAAGTCTATCCACATATTGTTAAGCAAGCACTGGAAGCTTTAATTCCATTCAAGCTAGATATCTTTGCGAATTTGAATTCTTGACGCTTAGAGCAAAAAGTAGAAATCACCCAATCATCTTACCACAATCCAGTTTTTTGGTCCAAAGCAAACACCAACAAGTATTTTAATAATATAATTCACTTATTGTTAGTAGCTTTTTGCGCTTATTTGAATAAACAATGTTCCTGATAAGAGGTCCGTACACTTTACTTTACTTTTAAAGGGATCCGAGGGGCAAAAAAAACACGATGAAGAACCCCTGTATGGGCCAAGCTGCGACTTTTAATTTCCAAAAACCGAATTTATCTTGATGGTGATCTTGCTAAGAAATCATACATGTCATAAAAGCGCCAGTTGTATTTTCGCCACGAAATATCCATCACTTTTAATTATCTGATCTTTTGCAAGGATGCAGGATATTATACAAAAACAATTATTTAATAATAAGACAATAATAAAGATCCTGCAATAAATTCAAATACTGCAAATTCTCGTGTCGATTTTTATGGTTGTGCGTTTTCAACGTGGCGTGTGGCTCCTCTTTTACCTTTTTATAATAATACGATAGAATACCATGCAAAGATTAGTAGTTGCTTTCAAGCCAAACACAAAAAAAGCGTCAGGTTTCAAGATAATTGAGTTAAAACCAGCATCTACCACTGGTCAATCTTTGTATATAATAAACAAGTGAACAATACACTACTAGTTTTCACAAAAAAAAATCCATCAATTAGTAGAGATTACTACATTCAACAAAATTCTTCACACCATGTAACGATAACAAAAATAGTTTCGATTTGAATCCTTTTTTTTTGTTCGGTTTTTGACTGTAAAGCAGAGCGGATTGAGATGCACGAGTTCAGCAACATACAGAAATTTGATATTTTTTCTACATCCTTTCGTTAATTCTTGGCATTTATTATTTAAAGAGACAATAGTGTTTATATTGGTAACCACTTGAAATAAGTGGTTTGTATGTTTCGAAAAAAAACGGAAAAGGGGATAGAGTATCAGTTACAACTTGTATATGTTATTGTATTACTAAAATATACACATAAAAGGGCATCTGCTACGTCCATTCCATTATTAACATGACTAGTTATATAATTAAGCCGATAGGAGATGTATTTTATATCCACTTGTGGATTTTCTATGTAAATACATAGTGTTGGAACATCACAAATAAACGGTTATTTATTTTTTTTTTGATAAAAAGTTTTCCTGTAATTATCGCCTCTTCACCTGTCCACGATTAGATTCTTTCTGATTAATCAAGAGAAAAAGTGTTGGCTAGATTTAAATGAACGCGAGAATGATTTGATAAAATCTCCACTTAAATCTGTGAAATTTATGAAGAATATTTCTGCATGTATCATCAACAACTGTTTATGTTTTCGTATAATTATCGTTTCATCACCTGGTCTAATTAGTAAGGTGGAGAAACAAACCTCAAGGGGCCAGATTTGACCCCTTTACATAAGCATAATCTCATATTCTCAAACGATTAAGTTCGAAAATTTAACACGAACTCAAACAATCGTCCAAGACTTTAAGCTTTCTTTCAGCTGTCCCCAGTTGAGATTTTGCTTTATTAATAAGGTGTGAAGTTAATAATTCTTTAATTCTAGTATTTTTCGTCAATTTTCTATCCACAAAATCACAAATTATCAAATTCACACCAACCGAACGTGCAAATTTCTTGTGACTTCTTCTATAAGAATAGAAAATGATTATTGCGAAATAATGAAAGAGATGATTTCGACGAACGATTTCCAGTAGAAAATTGCATTTCACTGACACCCCCTTTTCTGTATATAACCGTAATAAAATTACAGGTTTCGACGGCTCGTTTGTCGGGCGCCTTGTCTAGTTAATGTCTGATTTATGAATTCGAAGGGAAAAAAAACCGATACGTGTTCTCGCTACAGTCTGTTAATACTTGAAATTAAATCTAAAAGCCGTCGTAATAATACTTCCAAAATTCTATTCCAATTAAACGCATTATTTTGACAATTTATAATTAATTACAGTAAATAAAGAAATTGATAAAAATCTTGGTTAATTTGTAATGTTTGGATTTAATAATAAAACGGCGGCTGTAGGATGGTTTTCTCAATGTTAGCCAGGTGTGAACCAATTTCTAATCGACAGGCTTTGATGGTAGCGACCCACCTTATATTCACACCAACTCCATGCAGGCTCTTTACATTTAAAAAAAAATGTATTGTTATTATTGATGCCCCCATTTGTCTTATTAAAATTCGTTCTGGCAATCTCCACTTTCTTATCAAAACCTCTTCATATGAAATTATTTATAAAAGTTGTCAATTACTGTGAAGAGACCACCTGGTAGATATGGTGACATACGTCGCTTAAGTTTGGTCGTTTTCACACCTTTGTCGGCGTTTTACCAGTGATAGTCGCTTTAAAAATGAGACACTTTTCACTTCAATCACCACTGTCAACTAATGTGATGATGATTCGGCAAGAATCTTTACCACTTTTAAGTTATTTTCAAGCGATTATTAGTATTTTTAATGGAAAGAATTTTGTAAATTAGTCGAACTTGATCTTTTCTATACATAGTAGCGGACTAGTCTTTGACAAAGATCGGATATTCTACAAAGTAGAGAATTCAACAATAGAGAAATTCATGCAAAAATTCATCCACTTGGCTTGAATTCACTTTTCAAGAGTGTCAATTTGAATGGATTCAATAGAGCGTTGTAATCGTTACGCAAAAACAGGCTACAATAGATGAAACGGTTTGAAAATTCTAAGAATAGTTAAAACTGAAATCTTGTTAGAATTTTTGATTTTGTTATAACGTAAACAGGTTGTAATTATAATGTCTGTTGTCCATCATTAGCAATTTTTTCGACTTCAAAGTCTTACAATTATCAAGAAATTTATCGTTGTTGATTTTAAAATACTGCTTTTCTTTTATAAAAAATTATAGCCAATGATAAGGCAGTGTAAGTCAAAAATTTTAAAAGGCAACTCGTTCAGTTAATTACACATGATAAATTTTTATATCCACTCTGATTAATTATGTGAATTCTTTATTGCGGTCGATTTATGTATGTTGATCTACCATATAGGAAATCTAGAGATAAGATGAGATTCTTCTACCACCCACTGGTGGCAATTTTGACAATTGTATACAGTACGAAACAGGAAACGTTTATAAAGAAATTTACGTTAATAATAGAATATTAGGACGCATTTAGCTAGTTTGCGTGATAAAATTGTATCACAAAATAACTCAATTTGTACTATGATTTTCTAAAAACTGTACAGCAAATTGTTTTCAAAATGATATAAATTTTATGTCATTCGTATATAATTTATCAAGATTAATATTATTACCCATTATTGTTCGTTATTATCGTAAAATATAAATTACTGTAAAGAAAAATTATATTACGACCCGTGATGGTACACATCGTTCTTATAATACTAATAGATGTCGTAACGTACTGTATGGTTTATTTCACGTATAAATTCTCAATGGTAGATTAATGCTATCATTTGTAAACCGTCCACGATGGTGGAAATTTTTCGCTTTAACAAAATTAATGACTCTGCTGCTTTTACAACAACCCAGAGAAAAAAAACGAATCAATAAAACGTATAAAATTTAACAAATAATAAAATGTATTGAACAAGGCTTCCGTTTTAATGTATTGAGTTGGTAACTAAGTTCCCACCGATTTTTTTTTTAATTTTTAAAGAGGTTTTTTTTATTTTTAAGACTCTCTATAAAAGTGTGGAGGCATTCCATTTGCGCGGTCAATTCCCTTCTTTGACGCAACTGACCCATCACGAACAGTCCTTTTAGCTATGGCATCGTTTCCATATACATCACAAAAATCGCAGTTTTTGGGGCCATAGAATCTTCGCTAAAAACCAGAAAGAAGGAGGTGCAGAAAATACCTAATTTTCTATTTTGCGTTAATAATAGCGCTATTATTAAACTCGCTACTGTATCAAAATGAGCTCATTTCGATACTAGTGCAGAAACGTAAAATGTAGGAATTTTTTTCCTACTAGGTTGGTAACATTGTCATTGATTTTGACAACTGTCAAAAATCATAAAACAAGATACTTAATATACCGTTTTTCGTACAGATCTTTGGATTTATCGGGTAGTAAATTGCTTCCTGCATTTTCAGCAATTTCCCTTATTTCAGGTGGAGTACATGAAAATTCTTCACTCATTGTTAAATAAGCAATTTGGCGGAAAAAACAATTGACTAAGAGTGAAAAATAAAACAATTAAAGTTTCCTAGCTAAATGTTCAATTGTTTTTTTTTTAGTAACACCAAATCCCATCAATTTCCCTAAATATCAAATCTCGCAATTTTTTTGTAAAAAGGGCACAAAATAGGCAAAATAGAAAAAATAGTATAAAAAACTCGTGTCAGAAGTCGTATATTGCACTCGTCCTTTAGAAAAAACTTGGACTCGTGCAATAATAGGCGACTTCTGACACTTGTTCTTTAATATTGGGGAAGGGGGGGCTAAGTGGGCCCTTTAAGGAAATAATCATAATATCAATAATTTTTTTTACGCGTTCGCTTCTTTTTTAGACCCTTGATACGTATTTAACATTGTTGTGCTGCGTCCATTAAAATTAAAAAATCGAAAATTTGGGACAATGCTGGCCCCCCAAAGAAAATTAATAATTGATATTTTTCATTCTGAATTTTTATTTTTACAATTAATTAATAAATATTCAAAAAGAGAATGTTCCTTTTTATCCCTCATTATATAAGAAATTTCAAAAAGGTTTACCCCAATATTTTCTGAAGCTTTGAAAATTTGAAGGGGCCCACTTTGCCCCCAGAGGCCCACTTTGCCCCTCCCTCCCCTACTAATTTTTTTGTTTGTTTAATTTTAATTAATGCAATTTTTCAACATAATTTCCACGTAAGTTTTTATTTTTTGCTGAAACTTTCTTTTGCTGAACAATTTTGAGAACTTGTGTAGATGATCGCATAATCCGTACCTTTCACTATCTTTTGCATACATTAGAGTTCAAAGCATGCTTTATAGTAAGTCTCTAGAATTAAAAATCAAACAGCATGTGCAAAACCAAGACCAAGACCAAGACCAAGACTGTCTTTATACAACAAAACCAAGACCAAGACCAAATACGCAAGACTAAAGGAAAATTATTACTTCCGATGAATTTATTAGTTAAACTATTCTAAACACTTTTGATATATTCTTTTCTTGGCACGAAACATTTTTTGTACTTGAAATTTTTAGTTTGCTTTACTAGATAGTAACACTAACAATAAATATAAAATACAGAAACTTTACGACTATTCAAAAAAAAGACATCTACAAGAATGTCCTCAGAGTAAGTGTTTTTTGTTTCTATATCTGGATTAGGGCCGCCGCGTGGATATGAGCCGCCCGTGTCCAAACTCTCTTGAAATTGCCCCCTATCAAACAATTTACAATAATAACAAAAAACTGAAGTTTTTGATATCGTACGTAATAAATATTTTCTTCGAACTATTTCTCCATTTGGGAGCTTTCGGATGTAATAGGTTTTGGAGAACTTCCGCCCCAAATAGTCCTTAGGAAAAAATTTATTTACCTGTGAAGGGCAATTTTGTACCAAGAAATCTCGAATTTTTTTACATAAATGTTTTGGCCCTGTACTTGGATCATTTACTTCAAAATCGAAAATATTGTTTGATGATTCCTTTTTGTTTGGCGAAAAATCTAAACTTGCTTTATCTGAATCGAGGTGATGTGTCATAGTACTGCAATCGGCTTCTTCTTCTTTTTCTTCTATTTCTTCTTCTTGCATATCTTCTTCTTTTAGTTGCTTTGAGTTTTAAATTGGCATCATCTTCTTAAGACCAAGACCAAGATTTAATGAGCAAGACCATGAACAAGACTAAGACTAAAAACATTTGTGCAAGATCAAAACCAAGACTGACTAGGCAAGACCAAGACCGATACCAAGCCTATTGTATTGATCAAGCCAAAGGGGCTGCCTATAATGATATGAAAAATATCTATCTGGATAGTAGCAACACTAGGTAATTATTAATTCTTACCGAATTGACGAGAACTGCAAATTATGATCCTACATAGAGGTTTGCTACCTTGTGCACTTTGACAGAAAATTTCAACACTCAAGTGAAAAAAAAAATGTACTGACCCGAGGTGCAGACCAGTCCGAGGTACTTTACCATAAACTAATTTTTTAAGCCGATGTCAAAATCTGGGGCATCTTTAATCCACATACTTATGGCATCTTTTACTTAATTTAAATTTGCAAATCTAACACCCCTTAATGAATAATCTAGGAACAGATGATAATGATTTGATGCCAGTTTTGGAGAATAATATCCTTTGTCTTTATTGCGGTACCTACATTATCTTACCTATTATTATCTTACCTACATTATCCTACTGCAACAAGAGACTTTCATGCAACTTTTCAGGTCGCTTTTTAATAAGTGCCTGTACGATAAAAGGTTCAAATAATAATTTGCGTTCACTGTGCTACGTTTTGGCCGATAATCCAAAGGAATAATTCCTTTGCAACCCCAGAAAAGAGTTAAAATTACTATATCAACAGACTGAAAGTCCTTTTTCAGATTTTCGCTATTCTTTAGACTGACTTTTAGTCTCATAATTAAATAGTATTTATATCTAATTAAAAGTGTCTGAAGTTCAAGACATGTTGAGTTTTTGCTCCGGTCCCAAAAATCTTGGCACCTAACGCCCGAATATTCATACAAAATTTTATGAACCTGATATGTACCTATTCCTAGACTTAGGCTTATCTCTCCAACAGATACTCGTCAGTCATTTTCGTGCTCCTTTCAGGCAGTAATACATCTTTTCATTTACCGACGTGAAGCATCTGCCAATTTTAAAACTACCAATCCATCAATACACTGTACTTTTAGGTTGTGAAGATCCACCAAATATTCCCTGAAGACGTTGAATTATTTTACAAGTCTTTACACCCTTTTTCAGTGAAAAGAAAATTATTGCTCTTTTCGATTTAGCCACTAAGTACAAAAGCTTGTCAAATGAGTAAAGGAAAAGCATTTGAATTTCAAGAGCTACCTCCGATATGCTGAAACTCGCTTCAAACAAACTTGTGGGCGACTGCTCCCGTTAGTTTGCCGTTATAGTAAGCTATCCACTAAAATCAAACTTTGTTTATACAAATCCATCATCAGACCCACGTTCACCTACGATTCGCTAGCATCGGGACATGTTTCAAAATCTTCTATACAACGATTCCGGATTCTTCAGAATAAATTTCTAAGGACGACCTTTAATACACCCTGGTTTGTTAGAAACACCCAACTTCATTGCAAGGCCGGACGTGAAGGACTATCTCCTCAAGACTGCCTCCAAGGTCTTCTCCACAATTTCCGACCATTCAAATCGCTCATTTCGAGAAGCCCTCGACTACAGCGAGGAAGATCGGTGGCGAGTGAAAAGGCCAAAAATGGCTCTCTGCTTAGACCTCTAGGTACCGCTATCCATTGCATGCGACTAATGCTGAACTTTGTTCGCAGGTGGACATCAAAGTTCACGCGGCTTCAAAGTTCCAGTGAAGTCCAGCAAGGAAAATTAGAGTCATGGACTTGCACCCTGGGAACTATGAGAGGTTTTAGTCGGTATGCCACTTAATTTAGAAACTCCGACAATACATGTTGGTCAACAAAAACAAAATGAAACTGAACAATATTGCAAAGCGTAACTACATAGACATGCCAATAGCACTTGTCAGTAGTGTCGCATAAAGTTGTTAGTGAAAAATATGTCAATTCCCAGAACTTTGGGAACATCTCTCGTAGATTCCGGTAGAAGAACATACTCCCTTCAGAATTGTTTAAAACATTATGTCAGAAACATTGAAGCTTAAAAGAACGGCGAGAACATTGTTACTATCTTAATACAAATAAAGCCTCATGGAAAAAATCTAGAAATAAACAAGGAAATCAGAAAAACTGTAATTCAAGCTTTATTATTTAATTCAATCTCAAGATAAAGCCAAACACGAATTGGACTATAAAGTGAAGTCACAACATCACAACACCATTAGTAAAGAACAGCAATTCATTGTGATTATTGCGGAAACATCAATTCAGACAATAATTTATTATTATTACTGATAAAGCCGCAAACATCTTCAGTTTGATTGTGGAGCTCAAGAAAAAAAAACGATCGTAGAACGAGACCCACTACTACTACTACTACTACTACCATTAGCTATAATTTATCATTCAGTGACTTTAATGAGAAATGAGACACTCCGGCCGATTTGAGCGGGGGTGGTTGACGCCTTAAGCTATCACTAACGAGGGGTTGAAAAATAAAACTTAATATATACTATACACATATTAGAGAAAAGGGTAGTGATATCTACATATATACATATAAATGTGTGTAACATAAAAATTGTGATTTATTTTTGGTAATTTTAAGAACTGAAAAAAAACTAGCTCCACCTTTATATATCCATAATTTCTTAGAGCTGACGTTTCTGGTTTTCAGGCGATCTAATTTTGAATATTTTTGCTATATGGTTGATGGATGGTCGATAAGGGTGGGTTTGTTACATTTTTTTTCGTTTTATTGTTCTCATGGTTGTGATCTCTTAAATGTTGACCATTATTAAAATGTAGCCTTTAGCAGTGGTATTCTGTGATATATTGTAGTGAAATTTTGTAAAATCGTCTAGAAATGATTATTAGAATACCACCTACATAACAAAAGGTTTTTTTTTATTAAATTGTTTTTCTTTTTGGACCAATTATGGTTAAGTAATTCGATAAAATAATAAAGTACAACGGTAATGGAATAATAAAAATAATAACAACAATAATAATGATGATGATGATGATGATAATAATCATAATAATTCATCATTTTGTTGTAATAATTTATTATGTTTTTACAAGCTGATAAGTCGTCAAAATACATTCTGTATATTATTATGATGGATGTGAGAAATTGGCCAAAAATTAAATCACGTGCCTTTACAGTATTATAATGATCGTCTTGGCACAATTTCCAGTTTAATTTAATTTATTTAAACCATCAACGATGTTGTGATGTAACAAAAGGGATCTTAATTGATTTTTCCAAATTTGTTCATAAGAAAACGAAAATATGACAATTAAATCGAGATTTTCATAATAAGCACCAGATAAAAAAACGACGAGAAAAACATATCTGAAATCATCTGATTATCGGAAAGAATTAGGATTCAAAAAAACGTAAATAGCGCGTTACAGGCTTTTCTCGATAGAAGAAGACCTGTGCACAACAATTTGATAATTGCAACTTTTGCACAGCTATTCTGTGTTTGGTTTTTTTTCCAGGACAAAGAAGATGAAGACGACTTCGCAGGTGGCAGAAGTGCTTCGTAGAATCTTCTAGCTGCGTGAAGAAGAATTGATTAGGATTATTTTCTCTAAAATGAGATTTTTAAGCAGAATCAGAATTTGGGCCTATGTTTTTCTCCTTTGACTGCCTTCAGTCACGACTCGATTATCGGGACTTGTCGCATTGGACTTAAAGAGGAAAACCCACTGATGCGGTTTGTTGCACTTACAATATAACGATGCCTAAAGTACCAAAATATCAGGTCCACTGCTTCGTCAATTTCAATTTTTCTACTGAACTTTGAACACGTCGCTTGTCGCGGCTAATGAAACACCTCGCCAGCGGCATGCCGCATCAGTAGGTTATGGGACTTAGAGACTAATGAAATTGTGGGTAAACGAAAGAATCCGGACATAATGTCAATTTTTAATATCTACAATTATCGCACTTACATATATTTATTTAAATATTGAAACATTAAGTAATTACCACTTTCTGGTAAAATATCAACCATAATTCTTGTAAATTTCCCTGATTAACTTAATTTGCCTTTTGATCGAATGGTTGTCCGTAATTTATAAAATAACGTATAAAAATATCGATTATTGAACGAATAATACAAGAGCGTATAAAAGCAATCAACTCTTGGTATATTTTTCAAATAAATTTCCAGGTCTTAAAAGAAAAACAGGTTCTCTTCTTTTATAAAGTTAATGGATGAGTCTACCAACATGCTCTGATTAGATATTGCCAATACAATCTTAATTAATAGTGGCTCCATTTTATAAATAAGATATCGATTGACTATTTCGTGTGTAGAGAATAGAACAAATCTTAGATAAGACAATATGGTTGTAGGTGGTGTTTGGTTTCGTTTTAAATCGTAAAAAAAAGGTTATCATTTTCTCTCACTGATTGTCTTGTGAATGTAATGGAAAAAATTAAGATTGTGTCATGTTCGAACTGTTAAAAACGTATAACATTTCAATGTGATTGAAGAAGAAAAACGATGAAACAAGAACGAGAAGAAGACGATTCGTTCAACAACTATCAAAAAAATAATAGAGAGTTGTTGAGAGAAGAGGCGGTGTTTATTGATTGAGCAATAAAATTTAATGGTTTTACATTGTTGTGATGTAGTTGCGGTAGAAGTCCTGTTTTATTCTTTTTATATCAATACATTTTTTTTATCATTATTATTACTTATATATTATTATATAATTCATCAAAAAAAAAACTGTTTTAATTGAGCCACACGCGTCCTACGAGAATTGACGAAAAACTGAAAGGGTGGTCGTTTATCTTTTCTCTGGCTATAGGGCAATTTCTTCTAAAAGGGGGTTTCTTGATCGTGCTACAGGTGTATGTTGTGGCGGCGGGTGTACAGGTGCATCTCAAGGACACACCCCGTTTGTCTAATCAACAGATATCCACCGATTCGATCCGAAATATCCCAATAGACGTTACGAAAGAAGAAAGAAGGCGAACTAACAAACGAAAACATTTTTGTTATAATTTTCTTGAAAAAAATCATCAAATTTACATATAATCCAAGTATTAATTACATACTATTTTCATCTTATAAAAATATACGATCTTTAATGATTTTCATATAAGGATTCACACACAGAAAATGTTAATATATTCAAATGGATTATTGGGGGACGATAATATATAACGATGCGCTATCATTTTTTAATCGAAATGTATATTTAGACGATTATAAGCCTTTATAATTTACAAATCCAGAGGGGCTATTCTAGAAACAGCTAAGTAAATATAGCTTTTAGAGTAATTTCGATGTTTCATGTATAGTCGAGTTTATAGATATGTGAAAAAGAAGAAATCTATAATGCTATACAATTTACACTAAATCATCCCTAATTTACATAAATTCTAAAACTGAACAAATAAATCGAATTTCAAAAACCACCACGAAATCGCCCCTTTTTATTCACTGTTGTATTCCTGGTTGTCTATTCTCTATAATGAATTATTGAAATCGAAACCAAACAAACTGCTGAAGATGGCCTTAATCGTTTGTTAAGTGAAATTAAATTGCTCACAGTTTTCGATTATTGAAATCATATTACTTAAATCCATTATTAATTCATTTTGATTTAAATTTTTAAACTGCCTTTCAAATCAGGTCTTTTGTTGTTAATTTTTTTGCATTTTAAGACTTAATTTTTAACAACAGTTCATACCCGTGACGGCAATTTTGGATATTATCATGCTTATCAATAATTCCTGACGTTAATCAATCTGTTATCATTTAATTTATCAAATGCCGAATTAAATATTTGGTGAATTTAATGTTCGATAAGACGACAAGATTGCAAGTAACAGGGCGGCAACTTTTCGCTCACATAATGATATGCTTGTCTGGTTTTATACATACATTTTTTTATGGTTTTGTTTTCGATTTTATTAAAATTATTAATTTTTTACAATCAACCAAGAAAAAAAATCGTTTAATATTATTGAAAATATAACGAATCGATCTAAAATCCAATCTTCTTTTGTTTTAGACCACTCGGCTCGGACAGGTAGAGAAAAATTAGCAAAACCCATCATTCCTAGATAAAATGCAATTAATTTTCTTTAATACTAGTTTCAGATTAACTGGTTTCTGGTAGGCTCCTTTAATTCTATATATTTTCATTGATTATGGTTGAATTATTGAGTAGCGATTTTTCGGCATTAGAAATTAGGCAAAAACAGCAGGATATTACCCTTTAATATTGACCTTTGAAAAAATTCAACTTGCCTACCAAAAAAAAAATTGGCTGGTTTTTTTCGATACTTCGCAAAGGTGATCCGGAAATGGTTGTGTGTTCCCCACACACACAATCAGCTGCCTTCGAATCACACTACACCATTGGTAGATAATTTTTTTTTTGTGTTGTTTTTGGGCAGATCGCAATCCAAGTCTGTAATTTCAAATCTCCACATTATTCGAAAAGAGAACCAAAAAAACAACAATAGAAATAATATTCCAAAAATTGAGAAAGTTTGATTTGGAGTTTCGTCGTTTTTTGTGTTCTCGAACAATTTTTCGAGTGGTCAACGGCCAAGAGTAGCGGCCGCGTGACCAACCCGTGCCCGACAACAGGTGAATCCACCTGCTGGTCGTGTTGCTGTTGTTGCTGCTGTTGCTGATGATGGGAACGTGTATACCAGGTGTACTAGAAATAGATTATCGCCCCGTTTACTTTAAGACTGGAAATTCAGGGTTGGGATGTTTTTTTCTTTTTGGTTTAGCCTACACTAAGAATAATCAACACGAAAAACGTTTTCTTGTCTACTTTCTCTCTTAATTCTTTATAATCATAAATCGTTTGGTTTTTAATTAAAAATTGCAAATTATAAGAAATATAGCGTCTATAGTAAAGTAATTGGATGATGGGCTCCTTCTTGATGATTAAGATTTTAATTTGATAACGGAACTTTCTGAAATCAGACTCATTTTTCACACCTTTTGTAGTAGGTATTTGAATTGCAAGTGAAATGGCAAATTGTTAAAAACTTGTCTAACTACTATGTATATTCAAATATTATTTTATATTGTAGGAGGAGCCAGTAAAATGTGCTGAAATGTTAATTTGTTTTCGCAAAAAAGTCCTATTGCACCCAAACCGGTTGCAAAAGCTTTACAGCAACTACTCGCATCGATCTTCCTTAGAAAGCGGTTGTTTGTATTGCACCTAGTGTCAGCTCAACAAGTGCACCACATCCATTGTGGTTGCGCCCTTAAGGGGACATTGATGAAATCGTTAATAACAAAATATTTTTCCATAATTATCTCAAACAATTTCTTCTTCATTTTTACCGAAAGCCTTCAACATTTCATTTACACACCCTTTTGTATGTAAGTTAAAAAAATAAAAAGGCATAGGGTGCCAGATATTCTCTTGCCTAAGGACGACAAACTGAATCCTATTACTTACCCTAGTATTACTGAATTATGTAAAATTAGACTTGTACATATGAAATATTCAAAAGATGAACCACTTACATACCCGTAAGAAAAAATTTAATGTCCAATATTACAGGTTCTATTGCCTAACAGAAGGTATCCGAAATAAATTGATGGATGGATATTCCGATTCATGTCAATTGTACATGTAAACGGTCCATTTTATTATGCAGAATTGATGATGTTGTTATCAATTAATTTTCGTCTTGTTAAACGTTTGCTCTTTTAGTACTCCAGAGACTAAACATTTTTGCATTAATGCGATGTTTAATATCGATTGGAATTTTTCAGGTCTTAAAACTGGCGGTGTAATCTCAAAGATAAATGTTAAAATTTTATTATTTCACAAAACGGAATTGTAATTAATAGAAAATATTTACAATCTAAATAATTTTAATGTACCATTACAGGATTTATCGATAAATTCTCAAAGATAGTGGAGAAATTAACTTTTGGATCATAAATATCAAGCAAACTCTTGAGTTTTGGTCGACAAACACAAAAAAATTTTCAATTAGTAATTATTACTAATTGTAAGTGGTTTTTTCTTCAAGAAAATGATTAATTACACAAAACTGGGTGTTTTAATTAAAAACAACAAATCTTAGGTGTTCGTTATAATATCCATCTCCTACATTATCGTACACGAAATTAATACCATGTAATTAAGTTTACTTTAATTGATTATAATTGAAAACGAAAAAACTAATGTAATAAGAGAAAATTACAAAATAGCGAATATTTTATTTGTCTGACAGTAGGAATTACACACAAGATATATGAACTGGGCTGTGTGAATTTTCGTATAAGTCGAGAAAAATGATTAATCTTGATTTTTTCTGTTGTTGTTTTGTTGTTGGATCAAAGATACGAGTGTCTGTGCGTGGAAATTATTGGTTTATAACTTTTATTACCAACAATTATATTATTACAGGGTCGGCAATTTTTTTGTTAATTAGCCATTAATTGCGTTAATTTTAATCAATAATTAATGTCGGGATTATTAATCTGCGGTGTAAAAAATTGCGCTTGTGGTGATTTAATTTCAGAATTTAATTTTCCACTAACCGAACTTCTTTGACAATCTACGGAGTCTGAAGATCTGGCATAGAATTGATCGGTTTATCTTTGAATTGGCAACTTTTCCGCCTTCAACCAGTAGATAACTACTCCGGAAAAACTCAATGAAATCTTCCGGTTTTTGGCAACAGTTCTCAGGAGTATTGAGGTACTTCCTCAATCCCATAATGAACAAATTCATCAGTGTTTAGACTGTTCTATCGTTTTGTTTTTTTCCCCACTTAATAATAGAATACTCTTCACGAAATGCTGTAGAAAATTTGACAAATCTGCAACTGAACACTCCAAAAGTCCCTATGCGTTGATTTAGGTATTTCTTTTTTGTAATTTCAAATTTTGATATTGTTTTATGCAGTTGACTCTTCTAAGAACTTCTGTCATTTTCAAAATAACTTTTATATAGATTTATATATGTTGAATCCAAAAGATGTAATTGTGCATTTCATGAAAATCACATCCACTTCATGAAGTGGTTTCTCATAGTGTAATTTCAAAGTTTTCCACCACTTGGACAAAAATCCCATCCATTTCATGACGTGGAACGCGTCTTCTTCCATATAGTGCAATTAAACAAAACTACAGCATTTGGATAAGTAACTGTTCTAAAAGGAAATATTTATTGTACAGGCTAAAGATAAATTTGTTGTTGCAAATCTTAGAATAAAACTAGAAATCGCCTAAATGTTCGGTATAACATGCGTAGATACCACATTCCAATTGTTTAAACCAAGGAAATCACTTATTGTCAATAGATTTTTGTGCGAATAAACAATATTACTCTGATTGTGAGAAGGGGATCCACAAAGCAAAAAAGGTTAAGAACCCCTGAATGGAAATAAATGTCTAGTACAGCAGAGTCTTGCACTGGAAAATAATTTTAATTTATCTTTATCTATTATTACACCTTTACCCATATTTTGTTGTATTTTGAAATTAAAGAGCTAGCAGATCCGCTATTGTTTCCTAGTAATCTTGCTAAAATCATACAATTGAGTATTTGTTTTGTTTAAAATTCTGGGTATAATTTACGATTTTATCAGAATAGTCGACGTAATTTAAGTCTTATGGGAATTATGTCTATTGTTAAATCTTTGTCTTTCTAGGTGATTCTCTCTTTGCTTTAGTATTATAGCTGTTCGCTCTCTTGACTTGTCTGTTGTTGAGTTGTGCTCCTATTTTCTATTTGACTGAATAATGAAAAGCATTTTGAGCGTTAATTTTCAAAAGTAATGAGCTGAAATAAATATTTATTTAATTGTCTCCCTGTTTTAAATTAATTTCATGTGTCTTTTTAATTGGTTTATTAACAAAATTGAATGCAACTTATATCAATTATAGTCGGTAGCTTGATATCGACTTAACTTTTCAGTAAACACGATGAATTTTTTCGAACAATTTTAGCGAGTTTTGAAAAAAATACAGATGCCAATCTTGGAAAATAAAATGCGTGCAGACACCAAGCTGACTATCGTCTATAATTAACATAAATCTCGTTCAATTCTGTAAATAAACAAAGCAGAAAATCGAAAAAATCGAATTGAAGTGAATCAGACATCGGATTTTCACGTAACGATACATTGTAGAGAATTCCGGTTGAACCTTAAGGCTTATAATTTTAGTTATCTGTTATTAGAACCTAAGGCGAAGTGTAGTCCTCTCAGTAACCGAGCCTTTATGACGCAAACTGTCTTCTATTCACTTTCATTGAATTCCTCGATAACTTATATGATTCTATCGGATTTGCTGAAGCACACTTCATTTTCTCAGTATATTTCTCTGTTTACTCTTCTGTTTCAATAATTATGCAATTTGACTATAGCGATATCAATTATAAGAAACCACAATTGTTGCTACTAACAAAAAGTTATTCAATAAGTTTTAACGTTCGATAAGAAGTAGTGCTATTAGGTTCATTGTTTCGTTTTAAAGATGATACTGCTTCTTGATGGACATGTGTGAAGTTTCATGTAAATCTGCCAACTCACTCGTATATTTACATCTGTTCAAGTGTTAAAGTGTCTTCGTATTTTTTTACATTGCAAAAATTGAATAATGAGCAGTGATACATTTTTTTTTAAAACGTGTATAAGGGCTCTTTATCAGGGTGGGATTAAGACTTCAACGAGCCTTAGATATTTATCTAATTTGTCTGCTCTTCTCTTCTCAATTAGGTCAGCAGAAAAATAGGTTGCTGAATTTAAACGTGACCCTACAAGTTTTAAAGACAAGGCATTAGCATCTGAAATCATAGCAAAAATTCAGGAAATGGTTTTGGCGATTAGCCGAGAGAGATTTATTGGAAGCCTTAGGGACCTCATTAGGTAGCCTCAGTAGTATTTTGACTGAAGTTTTGGATTTTACATTCAACCAGAAACAACAATCAAAATAAGTGACTAAGAAATGGTATGAAGCCGGTACGTCCGCTCCGAACCGAATTAAGTTTGAGAAGCCGAATGTAGCATGTTGTTGGAATGCAAAGAGAATTTTTTGTGGATTACCTCCAAATATATTGATGAGTCTTGCGTCTACCACAATGATTCTTAATCAAACCAAGAGGTGAACCAGGCACTGCGGCTCCCAAGCGAGTTATGGTCAAGAAATCATCCCGGAAATAATGATGAAGAAAGCACCTTTAAAACAAAAATTGAAATAAAACTAAACTATCAAACCATAAACTAAATTTATCTCAAACTAAAGCATACTTATAGAATCTTCTCTGCTTGTGTTATTGAAAGAATCCAAGAACGACCGATAATTAAAATATTTCAAAAGAAACAAAAAGTAATTTAGGCGCCTTCTCCTATTGTTGATATCAGTACAATCAAATTTATCGCTACTGTTATTTGTTGCTCCTCACATCTTCCTTCCTATTCATTTCTGATAGTTGCCGCATCGTGGAATAACAGCTTCCATTCAGGGAGTTATAACAAAAACAAAAACAAAAAAAAATTAAAGACATTAACAGATTATTTAAAACGATTATTTATCGTTCTGTAAATTGTAGTGATGATAAGGCAATAAGGTGCGATATCTGTTGGAATATCATAATGAGAAAAGATTGGTTCCCCGACTACTATATTTAGATCGTGTCTGATAAAAACCGACTTGACTTCATAAATCTGTACTAATATATAAAGGTGTGAACATATTTTCTCACACTCTCATTATATACAACAAACATACCTATACCTAGATATATACATACATAATACTAACTGACGGTTAAATTAGTTTTATCTTATCCTTAATTAAAGATTTATTATTTTACAACGAAATAATAATAATGGTAAATGTGGCGTTTTGATTTCTAATCATGCTACCAATTCCCGTTGAGATTATTTACTTTTTAATTGTTTATTAAATGGAAAGTTAATTAAGATACGTGTGTAATAATTAAGATTGTATGATTGTCAATTATATTGGGAAAAGTTCCGTTTTGATTGGTTCGTAAAAATTCGTCCACACTAGCAATTAAAATTATTTATGGCCGTCTTAATGAATATAAGTCGGCCAACTGAAGCTGTCAGAAATGATGATGAAAGCCTTTTTTATTGTTCTCATTAAAATCATTATTCATTTTTAGTAAAATAGAAGAAAAAAATCATCAATGGCAACTATTCAATTGTAAATTTGTCCAATATTAGAATAACAGTGAGTATAATTTGGCTGATGATAGAAACAGTGTCGGTATTTCTTGATAGTGACAGCCTAATAAAAATTGTAAATTTTGTTATTAACTTTGGTAGTCAATATAATTAAATATATGGAAATCTATAATAGAAAAAAATATATAACATGTCAATATAAATGAATAGTTTCGTCCAATTTGAACCTGACAGGTGGAATTAGTTACACAATTCGCTTCTCATTTCTCATCTATTATCTATGATTTTTTTGTGCTTTTTCTTTTATCGTCTATTTTTTTCCTATTCAAATAAATCATCATTAAACATCAATTACAACTAATTGACGAATACATTTTTTCCCATGTAACAATACAATTTTCTATGTTATTATTCTGAACATTTTTGCCAATGATGTAGAATTGAAGAACAACGGCAACAACATGAATTGACGACTAACAAAAAAAAAAACGAACTCTTTTCTCAACCATTATCATCTCTACCTGTAATAACCAACCAATTATTTTTAATATGAACTTGTCGGACCAGAAATCGCCTATATAGAAATCAACAGAACTGTATCACAAGCATTATGTTGGAATTTTGCTTTTGTTTCAAAATAAAAGAGAAAATTAAAAACAAATTCAATAGTTATTTCCACACTATAAATACAATCTTTTTGATGCATTATCTACATAACTAATGGGAGGTCTTGTTTATTTTTCAACAATCAAACAACAATTGAGGGGATTTTTGGTAGATATGCTTGGACGTGTACATGACGTAAATCCGGAATTAAGCAATCACTATTTATAAAATGTACGATACAAATTCCTTTGATAAATTTAGACAGTTGTCGCAGACAGATTTTCAGAAGTATTTGATTTGGTTTAGTAGAATTTACTTTTACGCTATAAATACTCCATTTGAGTGTTTGTACAGATCTGATTACAAAGTGTAATTCTCTAGTCTGTTATAGAGAGCCCTTAACTTTCATTGCCGATCTCTTGAATAAGTTCCTTTCAGTCAAGCTATATTTGAAGCTGCTGGATAATGGCTGGCGTCAAATATTTGTATGATTATAAAATGCAACATTATTCTACTTGTAAATGTCTTAAGGGTCAATCTAAGTTTTCTGCAATTAACTGTAGTTGAATTATGCACTACTGAGTTTTTTTTTAAATTTTTTACAAAGGATTGAATTCTTCAAGAATGAGTTATAATATCAAATGAAGATTTAATTGAAAAACCACTTAGTTTTTCAAGAAATATTACATTTATATGCAGACTGTTTCAAAACAAGAGCTCATATTTCACAACTTTTTCAATTATTAAAATACTTATGTGCAATTATCTAGAGCTCACAATAGGTCACTTAAAATATCGACTTATTAGTAAGATTAAAGGGACCAAGAGAAATAGAAGGAGTAGTAAATAAAATGCTCACACTCTTACAAACCGCCGCACAAAAAACCACTCCAAACATTGAGCAAAGAAGCCCCAACAACTCCCAGGGCACTCTGACGTGCGGGGAAATGAGAGGGCAAACTCTCATGGGCTTCCTTGAGCCGGAACCGGCTCTCCCCATCCCCAAAGCTCGTCAGAAACGGGCACTGGGGAAATGAGCCTCCTCATCCCACTTGAAGGAATGGAGAGAACAGAAAGGTCTGCGTCAGTCAAGGATCTTCATCGAAGTCCTAACGCTAGGCGCAGTAAAGATCTGCTGAGACTTGGTAGAAAAGATCTCAGAACAATTGTGGGACTGCTCACTGGACACTGTCCCATGAATCAACACCTACACAAGCTTGGCATCAGTGATGACGAGATGTGTAGGGCGTGCTTAGAAGAGGAGGAAACTCCTCACCACATATTCTGCGAGTGTCAAGCATTGGCTGGCCTCAGAGAGCAACACCTGGGACGAGGATTTTTGGAACCAGAAGACATTCGGAAAGCCGAACACGGCAGGCTACTGAGCTTCATTAGAGGATTGGAACAGCCGTGGTAAGGCTCTGGCAAATGGAGGTGCGCACAATGGACCAGATGGCCTGAGTGTGCGGCTCTCATGTAGGACCCCTCCCAAATGGAAAAAAGAAAAATAAGCCCCTTTATCCCTCTGGAGATAAAGGCACTAGTAAATAAAAAGAGAACAGCTAGAGCCAAATTGCAGAGACCTCACAATCCGCCTGACAAAACTACATATAACCGCTTAACTAATAAACTCAAAGCAATACGATTGCATCCAAGAAAAGTACCTGGCATTGACATGACAACATGAACAAGAGTCTTACCAAAGAAAGCTGTAGTATTAGTCACTCACATATGCTAGGCAATCTTGAGACTCCATTATTGGCCTGATATTTTTAAAATAGCAAAAATAATACTAATTTTGAAGCCAGGCAAAGATCCAAGCTGAGCAATTCAGCAGTATTATAGAATCACGCACACCATAAACTCGGCATTTGAAGGAAAAGCATGTACCTCAGCATTCTTGGAGGTGAGGCAAGCTTTTGACGGAGTCGGGCACAAAGGGTTGCTGTACAAAATTAAAATACTGATCCCAGTATTCTACCAATTGTTAAAATCATACATAAATAATCGACAGTTCAGAACAAAAGTAAATGAAGAAGTCTCTCCTCTTAAATTAACTTAAGCACCTAAGGACCTAACGATCTTATTATTGAAGAACTCATCCTTATTAGTAATATTTAAGTGTTAAGATAATGTAGAGGATACATCACAAAAATTAGTATGCATTAAGCACATAGACTGATGCTTAAAAAGTTACTTACATTTTGAAATTTGAAAAAAACTGTTGAAAACACCGAAGTGCCCTGTTGCTTTAAACTGGATTGTTCTTAGGGTTATTTGAGAAGAAAATATTTTATATATTAACGTTAAAGTCTGAGCCCGATTGTGGAGATCAAGTAAATAATACGCAGCATAGCTATGTAAATCAATAAAATTAAAGCACGCAAATTTATCCTAAAATGGTATACTTTCTAACATAACTTGGTCAATCTGCATCAGTATACATAAAGCGGTTACTTTCCGAGCGAAGTTATTTAAATAGTATTAAGACAAGAAATATAAAAAAAATAAAGAAAACTAATGGTTAAATTATTGAAGATTTAAAAAGGCAGATATAATTTATAAGCTGGGGAATATCCAAATTTGGAAAAATCATATAAATATTTATTAATATTATCAATTTCACAGGTTAGCCGTGAATGTTCAATTTCCAATTAACTTATATTTTAAATAAAATAAGAGGCGAGAAATTGTCGATGACGATAAATTAATCGGATGTTTTATGTCTTTTTCTGATTTCTTATTGTCACAAGAAAATATTTGTGTAGTCTCATTTTTTGTTGCTTAATGTTTCTCGGTTAATGAATAAATTAAATATTTCTCTTGATTTGTTATTGTAAAAGGTATCGATGGTCGGTGCTACCTAGTAAACCCATGGTCCCTTTTTCACCATGCAATATCCCAAGAGAATTCAAAACACCTCCTAAATAACCTAAATCTAATGTAATTCAACATTCCTGCAAGGAACACTTGGAAACGTGCCTTTGGCTATTTGAGCGTCAGATACTGAAACAATATGCAAAAATCAAAACAGAATCAATTAGAGCCCTTAAAGGGAAGTGCAATATTAGCCCCGATTTAGTCAACTCAAATTCCTCATGGAATAAATTCATCCATTCTTAGGGCCATTTGTGCAAAAATTTCCAGTCAAGTCAGTTGGATAACGGGAACTAGATTAGCACCACATTTAAATTTACGCCCCAAGTACTACGCCCCAAGTACTACGCTTCAAGTCCAAACTACCATATTATCTTATCATCAGAACTATATAAGCGTGGAAAATTGCAAGTTAATCGAGTAACGGAAACTTAAAATTCGGGTAGAAAATATGGACACTAAAGCCCTTCTAATATTCATTTAACCAAAACCATGCGTTATACAGAAAATAGCAAATTTTATATTATTATATAATATACGTTCATTTAATTATAACGTGCGTCAAAAATAATGCGAGAATAATCGGCTTGGTAAATATGATGTTAATTATAGGGAAATTTTTTAGATTAAAAATATTCTTCCACTACTTTATTTAAAACATTTCCAAAATACTCTCAAGATTTACAAATTAAATATATTCACTAATCACATCGATAATAATCATTTGTTTGTTATAGAATTATATTTATATTTCAGGATAAAAATCGAATAGATTGGAATTATTTCCATTTTTTGCTTCTACATTTTTCTTTATCTTCGTTAGCGGTACAGACGTTGTTTTTAATTAAATCGATCTTAATCGATCTTTTCGATCTCTAATAGAGAAAAAAAAATTTTTTTTTTAGTCGGGAGAACGTTGAATCTTTTATGTAAACGATTTTTTTCTGTAATCTTTGATCGGCTTATAATTATACAATTATGTATTGTCTTATCAATAATAACATCAAAGCAGAAGCTGAATTGTAGAGGGTTGGACTACTACTACTGGCCAATGTAATGAAAACAACAACAGTTCTGGGAATAGTGAATAATACTTATAAATCCAATATTTCTATCACATGGTTAAAATCGACGAATCGTCAAAGAATAATTTTCTTAAGTTGCTGTACTACTCCAAAATTTTTGTCGGTATTATAGAGCTAAGGTGTGAGTTGTTCCAAGGGCGACTTAAATACACACTCTCACGCCCAATAGTTTTATTGGAAAGCAATTTCGTTTTTTTCCCTGAAGAGGACTTTTCAAACCAATTTGGCACTTGAGGCGCTTGATATATTCTGACATCTGACGTAGGAAGGTTTTTTCTTGAACAAATTCGATTGTTTCGGAATTTTCGATATATTTTGATGGTTGATGGGTCAACATGTCAGCCAATTCTGAAGTGTACTGTCATCAGATCAACAAAATAAATGATTTACTTAAGCAGAAACTACTAGAATTGATCAATAAAAAATCCACCAAGATAAAACGAGACCTCAACCTCATACAATTTTGGCAACTCATCAAAAGCTCCTACAGCTTGAATAGGATCCACAATATTCTCCAGGCTTGGTACCTTCTGATTATTATATGTTCCAGTGCCTAGAACATTTTTTAGATGGTAAAACCTTTACTTCAAATAATGAGGTCAAAAACTACTTCGATCAATTTTTTACCAACAAAGAACAGGAATTTTATGTTTCTGCCGAAAAGATGACAAAGAGTATTGGATTAGAAAGATTATCTTTAATTTCCAGAGAAAAAGACGAAATGACTTGACCCCTGTGATAGCTCCGCTCTGTATACTGAGCAAATTTTTGAATTTTTTTGTTTCATAACCGAAATATTAGAGTGAGATGTAGATGCACACATTATTAAATATTTACAATGGATTAGCGAATAATTACAATGAATTTAACGTAAATTCTTAAAGATACTTTAAATAGAAAACAATTATCTCTTCAAGATAAGGACTCTGACCTGTTGCTTACCAGTAATTTTAAAAAGATTACAACTATAGATTTATAGTCTAATTGTTATTTAAATTAAAATATTTACACAATTTCAACAAAAACTCTTGTCAACTTGTGTTAAGATAATTGTTGTTTACTAAATGAAACTTATTAATTTCTCATTCATTCCATCATTGGCATCAATTAACGGAAGGTGAATAAATCTAGTAAATCACTGAAGAAAAATCTAAAATTATAATGGCGAGTAAGAAAATCCATCAAAACGAAGAGAAAATCAAATACGAATTACAACCACCTGATGGGGGTTGGGGTTATTTGGTTGTTGCCGCTCTAACTGTGGGTTGTGTAAGTAGAATTCGATTTATTATTCTCGAAAAATTAGGAAAGTTCTTCTAACTTGTGTTGTTAGAATGTTACTGTGATACCAATGGCGGCGTTTGGTTTAGTTTATGGTAAATTTTTAGCAAGTATTGGTGATGAAACAACCGGCACAACCCTTGCTAATGGTATTTTTAATACGGTTTTCAATTTTACCGGTAATTGTTAATTATTGTAGATATAAATATTGTTTAATATTCGATTCGTATACAGGTTTGGTTGCTAATTATTTATTACAAAAGTACAGTTATAGGTTTGTTGGTATTATTGGAGGTTTCCTATTTTTCGCTGGTAATTTTTCACTAATTTTTGTCAGTAATTTATGGCAAATGATTTTATCTTTTGGTATAATTCAAGGTATACCCATGCATTGTTATTATTAGTATTATTAATGGTTTCCATATGTAGGTTTAGGTATGGGCTTGTTGTTTCCATCACTTTTTACAGCACTTAATTGTTATTTTAATAAAAAATTAAATTTAATGAACAGTGTGGCACAAACAATTATGATGTTAACAACAATGGTATTTCCAATGATGATGAATGTTTTAATGGATGAATACGGTTTCCGTGGTACAGTTGCAATATTAGCTGCATTAAGTTTTAATACAGTTTTAGCTGCTGTTGTTTTACAACCAGTTAAATGGCATATGGTGAAAAAACAAATATCCCAAACATATAATGGTAAATATTACTTTTAATTGTTCCTCATCGTTACAAATCTTTTCTGCTATTATTCTTGTATTGGTCTAAATCTGGGTAGTTATACTGAGTCATCCTACGGGTTAGAATAGGAAAACTTCCATTAGAGAACTATTTAGCAGGCGATCATTTCAGACTATGCTTAATATGAACTTTTTGTTACGTATTCCCAATTTCTACAGAATGAAAATAACTGTTATTATCCGTTAGATGTAACTCTATCCACCGGAAAACGGGGCTTGTGGTGGAGATAAAAAAGAAAAGAAAGGACATGCTGATGAAGATTCGTAAGCATAAAACTTCGAGGGATTTCTCATGAGACGTAGTATAGTTAATCCAAAGAGGATATACAAAGCTCTCAATCTAGGCAAACTAGCCAGGCCCTTACCAGCGCCTCAATTTTATTTCTACCAGGGCTGTTTTTTTATTTATTTATTTATAAAAGATTGAATATTTCAAGAGAAAAATTCGTTACATCAATTTTCAATGATAATAAGCTATAACCTCAGATGAAAACTTATTTAGTTTTTTCGAAAAAAACGTAAAATTTTAATGTCTATATAATCCAAATCGATTTTTTCACCTTTCTCATTTATTTATTAACAGAATCGAATGCAATTTGCTTTTCGTTATAGTAGAAAATCTGCTTGATGTTCGTATGGGGTCCTTTTTCCAATATTTTCATCAATTCAAAATAACCAATAATTTCTTTAGTACTCTTTTTTATCAAAAGACTTTCAAACTAACATCCAGCAAGCTGTTGCTGCAACTAATACAAATTTCATTCAATTCAGTTCATAAGCAGAAGAAAAGGGCGACAAAATTGATTTCAATAAAAAAATGTCTGTCTTTATGCATAAAAAAAGTAAAGTCAGCGGAACAATTCAACAACCGAACGTTGTAGAAAACTCAGGTTGATCCTTAAAATATTAACGAGTAGAGAAATGTTGCATTTTATAATCAACCAAATATTTGGGGACAGTCTTTCCAAGTCGAAATTTAAGTCCTCGTCAGTACTTACTTAGATTATAAATAACAAAGAAATTATGTACTGTTTAGAATCTAGTAAGCTCTGCTTTTTTCTACTTACTTATTTAGGTTATTTTGATTATTTAGGTTCTTGTTATAAATACATAACTTGTTATACAGTACATAACAGAGCTGTAAGATCCTAAATTGCACCTAAGAACATAAAAGTGCATAATTTAAATTTAAGCAGCACCTGTAAGGATCTCCGTGGAACTGACTTTTCGATTCGGGTTTATAAAACGAGTAAGGGCCGATTCTACAATTGTTTTGTTCCATCAGATATTTCAAAAGAAATTTTCTTACGCTATGCTTTCGGTGTGCCATAAAATAATTCCTGTCGGAAATGTAGAATCGGTACTTATGGAGCACGAGAGAGAGAGAGAGAGAGAGAGAGAGAGAGAGAGAGTAAGAAACTTTTACTGAAGCTGTTCTTAAATTATATAAATCTTACCCTTAATAAATACAAAAGGAACAAATCACCTAAATGTTTATTTAAATAAAGCTCCTCTCAATAAATTACATTCTCTTTTACTTCACTCTAGAAACAAATATTATTGATAGGTGAAAGCTCCCGATTTTGAGCATGTATTTTAAAGGACAAAATAGAAATTTAGTTTCACCCAACGAAATTAGTTTACTCAAAACATCTCTAATACGTCTCAATATTTTTCAGTGATTTCAAAATTGAATAACTGAGGCCTTTTAGAGCTATCATATAGTGTAGAACTTTTTTTTAAACTGTTTTTGCTCTACGGTCGAGACTATCAATATGGCTTTCTACCACAAAACGCAAATTGACGAATAAAAATACCTTTTGCTTATTATTAGTAGTTACTACACTTACTGCTTGTTTAAAAGTCTATAAGTATGCCCAAGTATGCCTGAAGCTCTAAGCCGTCGAAATTAAGACTTTTACTGATAATGCATATGATTGCTTAAAGAATTAATTCAGATTAAGACGTAGAAAAAATTGTTTGTATCAATTGATAGTCCCTAAGAATTTCTATTGTTCAACTTTTGAATTATCTGAAAATATTGGCCGTTTTGAAGATATGCTGAAAGAAAAACTGAATCTACAGGGGGAACTTCAAACTCTTTTTTCTATGAGAGCCGTTATACAAAAAGCTCATCTTTTCTATCTACATATCCAGAAATAATAAATAATTAACAATCAATGTCAAAGCTGTCGCATTGGGTTTTTTAATCGCTGAAAATTGCTATCCCTAAAATTATGTCGCTTCAAACAGATGCTTCCTTTGTTGTGGCCTCTGGCTGGATCTGTATCCACTAGAGATGGTAAGGAATGTCCTCCTAGAGGTAGCTCACTCAATCTCGTTGGTATTATTTAGACATAATGAATCAAAGGATTGATTGATTGATTGATGTAGAAGCTTTTTTAGGTCTGTATTAGTTGTGCTTGTGTGTTGTTATTTCGCTACCACAGGTTGTCTGGCCTTAAGTATAATTAGGGAGAATTTTTGTACAATATGGGTATTTTTTTAAAATAAAAGTGCCACTGTTATTAGAACCCGGAACGCGCAAGAGCCAGTCAAACTCTGCATCTATCACAAGCACTCTTCTTCTATATTTATTTCTTCATGATTTTTATACTTATATAGATTTGCTTTGATTATTTAAGGCGAGACCGAAGCCCAATTGGAGTCGCTGTTAGATCAGAATCTCAATATCGATAATGATGACAATACCGATATTAAAGAGAAATATACATTACCAAAACCTAGAACGTCAATTATTTCAATTGGTGATAGAGCTTTATCAGTAACAACACTAAATCAAATTGGAAAAACGAAAGACAATTTCGTAAAATCATTCTTTAATTCGTTCGATTTAAGTCTATTGAAAGATTGGACATATTTAATTATATCAGTTGGTTTGTCATTGAGTTTTACAGCTGATGTTGCATTTATATCAATAATACCATTAATATTATATAATGCAGGCTTTAATAATTCAGAGGTTACATTAATGATGACAATTTATTTTGGTGCTGATGTTACGGGTAGAATTTTACTGTCTGTTTTAAGTGCTCTCTTCACAATTAAGAATCGTTATTATTTCCTGTTTGGTGCATTCTTTAACATTATTTTTCGTACAGGTAATCATTATTAACAATTCTTATAATTATTGAAATTATAATAAAATAATTATAGCTTTCTTAATGAATAATATTTTATGGTGGAAAATTTCAACACTGGCCATATTGGGCTTTTTACGAGCTTTCATTCAAACACCACTACCGTTGGTTATATCCGATCAATATTCGAATAATTTCGCTGTAGCCTTCTCGTTGTATATGGTAGTTTGTGGTTTTATTAGTTTGATATTTGGTCCATTAATGAGCTGGATAAAAGCGATAACACATAGTGATGAAATGGTGGTACATTTATTGACTTTAGCGTATTTGATTTGTACAGTAAGTTGGATTATTGAGCTTTCAATTAATAGAAATCGAAAGAAATAAAGAGAAACAACAAAAATGATAGACAATTATTTTTATTTATTTATTTTTACTTCCTATAAGAACTAACATAATTGATTGATTAAAACTATTTACAATCGATTTATAGATGTTACATTTAAAGATTTTTTTGTTATTGTTATTAATATTATTATAATTACTTAAATCACTATATAAAACTTCTCAGTCTTATCTTGAAACCCAAATGAATATCACACAAATATACAAATGTGTTTTTTTTTTTGTCTTACATAACCCAAACTTTAGCAAAACTTAATCATTATCAACAACAGCCTCGATTAAAATAGAATTATCACATGATAAAAAATACCCATTGTTGTTGTTTTTTACATTGTTTTCTTTTTGGTTGAATAAATATGAAATACTACACAGATGAAGACATTGACTTATTCATTTAAAATACTGTTTTTGATGATAAAATTTACAAATCAACATCATCAGTTTGTCATGTTGTTGTTGTTGTGTCCGTTTCTGATTCGACCGTTTTTGTACGACAAAATCGTATAAAATATTCAATTGTCCATGCTATACAACACAACAGTATTAAAAAGGTTTGCGAATGGAGACACATGGGGAAACTCTTTGTAGTATCTCTTATAATGCCTGTATTTATCAGAAGAAAAACGATTACTATCATATGAGTGAATTAATTTAGAATAATGTACCTAAAATTGGACCAATAGCTACAACAAAAAGTCCTTTACCAACCATATGTAAACCAAAAGCTGCCGGTAATTTCTCTAATGATGAATATTCTGATATTGTTATTGTAAAGTTGATCAATGCAGCACCACGGAAAAATCCACAAATTATCAACCAAATCAATATCATCGTCCAGTCGGTTTGTTCAGCCAATACTGTAATAAAAGTAGAGAGAAGCTCGTTAGTATTTTAATAATTTGTTCGTTTTGCAAATCTATAACTGATTCTGTTATTAGAAAAAAAAACCGTCCTTAATTTCATCGGTTAAAATTTCTAAATATTTCTTTTTTTTTGTAAATAAAAGCCAAAATAAAATAAACTGAAAAAAATCGTGACTGTTTTTTTGTAAAATTATTTTTAGTTAGAATTATGCCTTAAAATTAATTTTTAAAGCTTACTTTTCAATGATTTTTGGGAGGTTACCTAGAGAGTAAGTCTATGGCTCCTTCGGCTGCCAACAAAAAAGTCATAAACATATTAGACACATGTTTAGAGAACAAAAAATAATGGCGATTTAGAACTATTAAACGGCTTAAATTCCAATTTACAATAATAATACTAATAATAATTAAACGAAAAAAAATAAATAAACAATAACATAATTTACATGTGTTAAATTTCCTGTTATTATTGTGTTTTTTTCTGTACAGCTTATCAAAATTAACACATGTGACCGACAATTAGACCGTTCATTTAGAAGTGACCCTAATTTATTCAAAACAAAATAATTCAAATAAAATACAATAAAACCCCTGTAAAAAGACCACGCAGGTGAGGATTTGATAGTCGATTTAGAGACGGGATAAATTATACAGAATCCTTAAATAGTTAACTCTCTAAAACGACTACATTAGATTAAAAATTATGAAATACAGGCTGTCCCCAAAAGATTGGAACATAGCTTAAATTCTAGGATAAAAACAGGCAGATTTAATGCAATTAAAAAAAACTGTTTTTTTACACAAAAATCTAAACCTTTGATCTTTATCAGCAAGTGTATTAAAAACCAATGTTGCAAGGCAAGTTTGTTTTCAATTCTATAAAGAAAAGTACAGGCTAGATCAGATTTTATTGTTGTGCAACACAACCTTCTGAAGCAAATATTAATCGTCTCATATCAACTCGTCAAGACAAGACGAGAGCATCAAAATGTTTCTATCTATGCGAGACGAGAGAACCTCTTCTCTCGTCTCGACTTTCGAAGTGTCTCCCGATATTCTCTATCTAGAAACGTTTTAGAAACGTACAAAAAGTAATTAAAATTTATATTAAATTGAAAGAAAATATCAAAGATCTGGAACATTTAATGTAGATCAAGTAGGCCCAAAAGGCACGATCTGGGTATATACAGAATCAGAATTTTTATTAATGGCAATTAACTTATTTCCATATCGTTTATAAATGAAAAAATATTTTTTCTATTTTGCGTCAATAATAGCGCTATTATTAAACTCGCTACTGTATCGAAATGAGCTCATTTCGATACTAGTGCTGAAAAGTAAAATGTAAGATTTTTTTCCACTAGGTTGGTAACATTTTCATTGATTTTGACAACTGTCAAAAATTATAAAAACAAGATACTTAATATACCGTTTTTCGTACTGATCTTCGGATTTATCGGGTAGTAAATTGCTTCCTGCATTTTCAACAATTTCCCTTATTTCAGGTGGAGCACATGAAAATTCTTCATTCATTGTTAAAAAATAAGCAATTTGGCGAAAAAAACAATTGACTAAGAGTGAAAAATAAAACAATTGATGTTTCCTAGCTGAATGTTCAATTGTTTTTTTTTTAGTAACACCAACTCCCACCAATTTCCCTAAATATAAAATCTCGCAATTTTTTTGTAAAAAAGGGTACAAAATAGGCAAAATAGAAAAAATAGTATAAAAAACTCGTGTTAGAAGTCGTATATTGCACTCGCCCTTTAGAAAACTCGCAGCTCCGCCGCTCGTTTTCTAAACTTGGACTCGTGCAATAATAGGCGACTTCTGACACTTGTTCTTTAATATACTATTTACAAACTTGCTTTGATCAAGAACTACAAGTTCATAAAATCATTGATTAGTTTATAAATTATCCACAATTGCTTCATTAATAGTTATAGATGCAGATGGAAAATATACAAAATATACAGTTATTTTGTTAACTAATATACGAACGAGTTATTTTGTAAAAAAAATCACACTTTAGTTAGGGAAATAATCGAGACGAGAAGCGAGACGGGAGAGGCCTGTCTCTCGGCTTATCTCGTCGACAGAAGCCGAGACAATAGATGAATTATTTCTAAATTGAAAAGAATCGGAAAATAAAGAAGGAACGAAAAAGAATTGAAGAAGTGGAAAAACCATAACAAAAATGACTGGAAGAAAAGAAGAACAGAAGAAGAAAAGAAAAGGAGAGGAAAACTAAATAAACAATTAGAGAAGAGAAGAAGAAAAGAGGAAGACAAGAAGAGAAGAAGAGAAATGTAGGAGTGAAGAGATGGAGAGCAAAATAAGAAAAAAGAGAAGAAATAAAGAAACGAAAACATCGAAATGGGAGTTTAAGAAGCCATTACTGTTTCTTTGTTCCGCAGTTTTAGAGACAAATCTCTCGCCAAATCCATTGTTATCATCAAGGTTGTGTTGCGACACCTTTGTTTAACACACTCACACTTGCTGTGGTTAGTCACAAAACATGCCACACCGACAATTTGAGCTTTTTTCTAAGGAACTTTCACAAGCTTTTGTATGCAGATATATTGGGTTAAATTTTCCTATTTTTATCCCAACCTTTCAGGGACTCCATGTAATTTTGTTGTTTTTTGTAGAGCTTTTTGTAAATTACAATCTCGATTTCAACCTCTATAGGTTTTTCTAAATTTACAGTCTCCATAACACGATTCATTTCTTGCGTGTTTTATTAAAACCGTGCCAAGCGAAGCGATAGATATTAGTTTAAGTTCATGCAATATAGGTTTATCGGGAAATCGTGTTAAGCGCAAGCGTGTTTTCAGAAAGAAGAAAAAGTCTCAATTTATCTACAAAACTAATAAAAATCTACAGAGTAAAGGCAGCGATAGAGATCGAGATCAAGATACAGACTATTAATTTCGAAATTTACTATTAATATTTTTGTAACTACAATATAATTGAGTAGATCTTCAGTAGATTATATTGTTTGAATCAAAAAATTATAAAAAAGAATTAAAATGAATTTACCTGATCGACAAATACCCAATACGAAGATTCCAAACATAAATAATGTCCTTTTCGATACAGCCAAACGATCACATATCGGTGGTAATATTAAACGTGCAATAATATCAGTTAATGCTTGGACGGATAAAAATAATGCAATATCAGTTTTACCATAACCAATATTTGATAGAAAGAATGGTGTGACCATTTTAAAATTTTGTTCAGCAACATAGAAAATCGACAAACCAAATACTAAATTTAAATAAATTGGATCTTTTAATAGATCGAAATCCATAAATTCAACAATTTTCTTCCACAATGTTTTATCTTTTATGCGTTTCTGTTGTAAACGAAAATGTTCCTTCGGGAAATCAGCCAAGATTTTCGCATGGGTTTGTAATTGCACACCCGGATAACTCATATTGCGTCTTAAACGATTGTTCACCGATGATTGTCGAATAATCGGCTCACTTGGCTAACAATCATAATTAATTTTAATGATAACAATAATAATAGTTACTGAGAATCAAGTTCGCTTGATGCCCTACAGAATTAATTGTTAAATAAACGAACTTGACTCTTGGAATTGGAACTGGTTATAATTACTTCTAAATGAAGTCCTAAACAAGATCCATTAAAATCCAATCGGGAATAGCTTGACATTACTGATTCTTTGGATGGTCGCCTTTTACTATTACTGAGAAAACTAGCTGTTGAGAAATTTCTTGGAAATGTTGATTTTCGTCTAAGACCCGGTTCTTTGGATAGTTCTTCTAATGTCTTAACAGCTAATTCTGACATAACGTTACTGCTAATTAAAGTCTGACCTTCATGTAGATCAGCATCTTCATCTTCTGTTTCTTTAATAGTTTCCATCTCCTGTAGATTAATTGTAATAATGTTTTATTTGAATTATTATTGTTTTCTATAAAATGTAGAAGTGAGAAATCGTTAAAAATTATATAAAATGTCTATAGCAAGCAAATACCATGCAATTTCTAAGAATACGTGTTTTTTATGTTTTTATATTTGAGAAAAAGGCGTATCATTCCTCTGTTTTACCTCATTGGATGCAAAAAAGAATGAAATTCTCTGCAGCAATAAAAATTCAAAAATTCCATATTAAGGGGTTGTTTACGCTGTATCGCTTTCTTCATTAATGTTATTGTAATAATAATAATAATGATAGTGATTGAAATTTACCTGATGGTAGCCTTCTTCTTCATCTTTAATTTCGGAAACATAATGCCATTCAGCTGGTTGTAATAATGATGAACCGGCAATTGCATTCATTGCAAATGCACCCAATATTAAAATGGCACCACGAAAATTATACAATTCTAATAGGAATTTAACAGCTTGCGGCATCAACATCATACCAAATGCTGTGCCAGCTAAAGAGAAACCAACAGCTTGACCACGACGTCTAACAAAATAATTATTAAGTGCAACAAATGTTGAAGAAGCCGTTAAACCAACACCCAAGCCTAATAATTAATAATTTAATTAATTTATTGTTTTGTTTCATTTGGAATAATTACCATTAATAATACTGTAAGTTGCAATAATATGCGCCATACTATTAGCTGGATAAGTTAAAATCAAACCTAATGCACATAATGCTGAACCAACTAATGATACTTTCCGATATGAAAAGGCACGTATTAATGGTCCAACAAATAGACCAGAGAAATTGATTAATGCATCTAATGTACTCATTATTACAGCAGCTCCAGTTGTTTCTACATTTAATTCTTTTAATAAATCACCAAACAATAAACCGAATGATGGCTCTATGGATCTTGTACATAACTAAAATTTGATTTTGTATTTTTACAAATAAAACAATAAATTGAAAATTAAATAAAAACTTACATTTACTACACTAACTCCAATAACAACCACCCACCCCCATCCGCCATCCGGAGGAACCATTTTCTTGCCTTCCACGAACATGATGTTCGAGTGTCTGCCACACAATAACAACAAAAAAAACGAAATAAAAACAATAAAAATAGAAAAAAACACGAATACGTTTCAACATTGAATATTAATGTGTACGAAACATATGTATATGACATCCCAGAAAAATGGAATATTACTATTGGTCGTTACGAAAATTACCAAATAATCAATTATAGATCACGATAGACATATGATTCGTGATCATTTTGTGTTGTTTTATAAATTATAGACCGGTTTTTTTCTATACCAAACGTTTCTAAAGAAAAGCTAATTGTTTCTGAATCGAGGTCAGAGAACTGGATAATGACGAATCTTTATTTTCATCTCTAATGTATCGCATGTCACTCGAAGAACTGTACAGGTTATTCTTAGTAATTTTTGCTGCTAACAGACAGCTGAGAGGGAAGAGTGGGAGCGTTTCCATAGCGTCGCTTGTACTCTGCCAATTCTGCCAACCGTGTAAACTAAACACTAGGTTCTAAAGTTGGTATTATTGATCAATGTGCAGCACCCTCTGGAACGAAACTATAATTTCCTGGCCTACCGCGATTTATGATTTTTGTATTTATACATTAATTAATGGCGTTAAATTATATATGAATATTGTTTTGAAGATAAGTGTAATGCAGAAAAAGATAACTGCAGAAAAAATCAAGCCTGCTGGTAACGACAGAAAGAAAATAAACCAATAAAAAAATGAACTTCATCTCTAACCTTAGGTGTTTCACATCTAATGCGCGGCGTTCCACGTATTTTCGATTATTTTATTTAAAAATTTATGTCAAAAACTATTATTTACTCTAAACAATTGCTACTGCGTCATGTGTTCACAACCGTATCATTTGGTTGCCTAAAAATTAGCGATCACTAAGACGTTTTATTACTTGTGAAGGCCAACAATAAAATGATAATTTTCCTGAGTAGTGTAACATAATTATATCATTTTACTATTGCATTTAAGTATATCGCAAATATATGAAATAATGAAATGCTTGTGATGTTTTTTAAAGGCTCCAACAGCAAGCGCTGCTATGATTACTGAAAATGTCATCGTTTGCTAAGCACTCTGTATCATTCACGGATGACCACTCTTTTCAGGTTGCATTGCAATAAGCCGGAATCTGGTAAATCGGCGGATCTAGCAGCATGGAATTTTTCAAGGGAGTTCCTAAATAATCTTTTTTGTTTTTGATCTGTTTAGGAGGAAGTGTAAAACTGGAAATTGAAATGCACCAAATGTGGCTCATATCTAAAAATCCGTATCTCATGCATTGTTACCGTATATTGTATATGAGGTAGAGAAAAGAAGAAAGGCACTTGGAAGCTCAAGTGATTGGTGATAGTTGCAAATAAGATTATTTTTACAAAATCTTCCAAGGCCTTACTATTCTTGCTATTCACTGTGTAGAATTGTAGCTTTTACTCTGCTAACAATAATGAAATTCAAGTGCACAGACTTCTCCACAACTCTGGTGGCAACACATTATGAGCAAAGCCAGAATTTCATTTAGGGAAAAAAACAAAGTGCACTCAAAAAGTTGTTTCAACTTCCAACGAATATTTTTTCGAATAATTTCTATACAATACAGCGTTCTACGCCCATGCAACTGTACGGATTAATCCATATACCGTGGCAAATAGGTTAACAATAAGTCATTATAGTAAAGCTGCAAAATAACATTTATGGTCCGTTTCAAGGTAGAATAACCCTGGTAAGACGTGTCTTGAGTGTGGTCAAATTTAGGATGAGACACATACAAGGATAATATTTCCAGTGGCGTAGGCTAAATATGTATTCGTATGTACTTATACGTAAAATTACGAAACAACTCCTTTGGAATCTCAGTTGTGACTATTTTCTCCATATGCAAAATTGGAGGTGGAAGTGATTCAACTCGTGAAAAATAAACAAGATTGAAAATTTATAAGTTCATCTTATATCTTAACCACCCTATGATCAAGTACAAAATTCTGTCAGAACAATCAGTTCATATAACTACCACAACTTTCTGCTTTCATTACTATTATATTTATTTACTAAAAATTCATACAATGTTCGGAATTACTTGTATACTGCGTTCACTATCGGGAGGGACACTTGTTCAACGTTTGTTGTGTCGATATATGGAGAGAATACTCCCGTCCCCCACGCACTTCTACACCTACGTGAGCACCACGGCCTTTATCGTCAACTATTATCATTATCTATAAATCTCCAGGAGGGAACCCTACGTTTATAGACGCCTCTCTTAGCTTCATGATCATTTCCCTTTTTTTTCTCTCATTCCTGCACTCCTGCACAAGCCACGCCTTCGTAGGGTTAAAGTTACACGAAACGATCTCTAAATGACTTTACAATTGTAAAACATAACTTTTAGTATCGAGAATTACACACAAAAAGTTTAAAGTTTACTCCAAATATTTCAGTTCGTGAACAAAAATGTATTCAATGTGTATTATAATTGTAAAACATAATTCATATTAGACTGTCAAAAAAATTTTTTTTTTGGTTTTTTTGAGTAAATACATTTAAAAAGTTTTTTAAATAGATAAAAAAAATCTCCTAAAACTTGAACTTGATATCTTAAAAATTGAGCTGGCGTATGGGGGGGGGGGTCCCATTTCCCATTTAAAATATATTGAAAAAAAAAACAGTTTCTCTAATTTTCAATGTAAATTATCGAAAACATTTTTTTTCAAATTTCCGTTTTCATTATCTTATAGGAAATTAAATTCTCTACAAAAAAGGTGTCTTCCACTTTTTGGTGAACCTCATAGGAAAAAAGTTAAGAGTAAATTGAAAACATAAATTATCTTCGACTTTTTGTAATTTTCATTTTTTTCCACTTTTTTAACGCTCTGTAACTTTTTTCCTATAAGGCTGACCAAAAAATGGAAGAAACCCTTTTTGTGGAGAATTTAATTTTCTATAAGACAATGAAAACGTAAATTTGAAAAAAAAATGTTCGGTGATTTATATTGAAAATTTGAAAAAAAGTTTTTTCTATTTTGCGTCAATAATAGCGCTATTATTAAACTCGCTACTGTATCGAAATGAGCTCATTTCGATACACTGTGTAATAATGAAAAATGTAGTAATTTTTTTTCCTAACGTTCGTATTGATTTTGAGAAATGTCAAAAATCCTAATCAAAATCAACAAAATACATTTTGGTAACGTATGCAATTATTAATACATCAATCAAAAAATCAAACAATGTTCAATTGTTTTTTCAGTAACACCAACTCCCACCAATTTCCCTAAATATCAAATCTCGCACATTTTTTTTGTAAAAAGTGCACAAAATAGAAAAAATAGTATAAAAAACTCGTGTCAGAAGTCGTATATTGGAGTCATTCTTTAGAAAACGAGCGGCGAAACCGCGAGTTTTCTAAACTTGGGCTCGTGCAATAATTGTCGACTTCTGACACTTGTTTTTTACTACATATACTACAACGTATTTTAAATGGGAAAGGGGAGCCCCCATGCGCCAGCTCAATTTTTAAGATATCAAGCTCAAGTTTTAGGAGATTTTTTTTATCTATTAAAAAAACTTTTTAGATATATTTGCTCAAAAAAAAACAAAATTTTTGTCTTTCTGACACAGTCTAATTAATACTCCTATAATTTTTTAGTGAATCGCCTATGCTAAATCTACCACTTTGTGCCTTTCAATTTACCCTCCAATATCAGTAACGAATCTGTAGATTAAATGCGCCTGCTGATGTCACGACTCCCGAATAACATAGAACAATCTATAAAATGAACTATTTACTTCCATAAAAAATCAAACCGAAGCCACCCGTCCAAAATGTACAGTTTTGTTACTTTTTATTGGACTAGACAGCTACATAAATGCGGTAATAACGCGTCGTTGTTTCCTATATCCGAACAGAAAAATGAGATGTCTTCTCATTACGTCACTTTCGTTGTTCTACAATCATCCACATATTGATGATTTCCGTACAATAATAGAAATGATAGATTATAAACGAATACAACGTCCTCTTCATTTATCAGCTCAAACTATATATGATTTGTAATGATTGGGACGTTCAATATATTTCTTGAGATTTCCAATTGATTATTACGAAATATTACGTTTTGATTAGATAAAATCGAACTTAATTGTAATCAATTTGTTGATAAATTTTTGCTCCAGATGATTAAATATTTGGGTCAATCTATGTTATAATTAGAATTCGAGACGATGGTGATGGTTTTGATAGAATCAACCTAGAGGGTTATGTAATTTACAAGATAATCAATAAAACAGCTGACCTTCACCAATTTTAGACATATCACCTAGTTAGATACATGAAATCAATGATAATAAAAGAATAATAATAATAGTAATCAAGGTTAATAGTAGGTGATAACGATTATTGAACAAACAACTGAAATATTACTGGGGAAGTACATTGAAATGTGGGCTTTTTTACTTTACCATTGTCTGTTTTTCTTTTAAATTTCCGTTTCAACTATTAAATCAAAGGTCATCAAATAATAATGATTTTGCTCAAATGATAAAACAAAGTTCAAGTGCTAAATTAACGGAAATGTGGCTAAAATCACATTAAAAACTAATTAAAATTATATAAACTAAATTATGATTTATTTTGCGTATTTTTGTTAAAATCAGTTAAAATTACAACTCATTTCCCCCATTCTAATTTCAACAATTTTGATAGTGCCAATCGCTCATTTCTTATCAAATCGATAAACAATACACATACAAATACAACAAAAACGTGAATGAAAATTATTTAAATAAATTGAAATACGTACTCATTTCACACAAGAGAGTGGATACTCTCTTTTTAATTGGATGTCCCTGTTTTTATATATATGGATATTTCAAAAATATTAAGTAAAATGAAACAAACAGAAACGACCAACAAAAACTGAATAATGGAACGGCTGAAAATTCCATCGATCCCACCCTGATTGTATCACGTGACTGTTTGAAGAGGTTCACGCGCACAACACGTGAATCCAAATCAACCCCCTACAAGCCACCCTTAGATATCATACAAGAAGGAATTATAAAAGTTTATATTTGATATATGAAAATTTTGGAAAGTTGATAGAAATCCACCGAAAGACTCACCTACAATTTAATTACTATAATTGCAGTTAATTACAAGACTACTTAGTTTACTAGTTGATTAATTAATTAATCAATTAATTAACAATCTAGATTATGAATGATTTCAGTAGCATCACAATCCAATCACTTTCAATATCTGTAACTGTTATAAAGCGATTGTGCACGTTTTCTTTTATTTTTTTGAAATAGTCGCCAGTGCTTCTCAAAATGTTTAAACCGAAACTACTAAATAATCCCTACGATTCTATTTACTATCAATATTAATATATTAATTTGATCTTTGTTAATTAAATAAAATTTACGCATATAGTTTTATTATTGTAAGACTCAATAATCATTATAAAAAGTTTGGAGATTACTGTTTTAATTTCTATAATTATTACCAATTAAAATGAGCAAAATTCACATGTTGTTTATATCATACAAGTGTTATATCGTCATTTATAAATATCAATAAAATTTATTATAAACTATACGTTAATTGTATTTAAATTAATAAAAAGTTATAAATGTACAATTCTATTGAAAAAAAAATTATCGAAAACTATATAAAATTATATCAATAAAGTGATATAATGTTGATATAAAGAATTATTGATTTTGTTGGTTTGCTTTATTTGTTTATACTGTAATTAGCGTTATTTCGTATTTGATAATAATCATATTTGGTATTTTATTATTTAATCTGATTTTTAAAGACTAAGGTTATCGGTGTTTACATTAAATCCCATTATGATTGCAATAATCACAATTATTAATTAATCCAAATTAATTAGAATTATTCCATTGTTTTTATTTCTGTCTTTGTTACAATAAGTATTGTTTCTCTCTAGCTAAAAATATGATAATTTTAACAAAGTCAAATATAATAATTTATAAACATTGTTATCAATTGTAATTATGACCGAGAATTCACCACTTATTGTTTAGTGATAAAAACGGCTATAAAATATAAAAAAGAAGCCATTAACATAACCTCACTTTCGTGATAACTAATGTGAGTATTGTAGAATTGTTTTTACAAATCCGTGAGTATTTTTTGCGCTTTATTTTTTCCAATAATACTCTACTATCGATAAATAAATCATTATTTACAACTTTTTTGTATTTGTATTATTTTGCAAAAAATTATAAATGAGGAGAGAGATTATAAACATGTTTTTCAATTGTTTGCAATTCTGTTAAATAAATATTTTCGTCAAGGTGCTATTTTTGAAAGAAAAGAGCAAATTCTTTGTGCGATCTCGAGACATTTTCAATTCTTCTTTAAGATTATAGATAAAATGATTAATTATTTAAACAAATTGTCGTTTAAGAATATAGATAGTAGATGGTGCTGCTGTGGGAATTTTAAACTTTCAATTGTTGTTTATCAATTTATTAGTTCTTATAATACTTGTCTAAATAGAGAGATTAGTGAAATACGATTTTTTGAAGTGAAACTTCTTTAGCCTCCCTTGGGTGTAAATATTTTCCATAGATAATAGTATTTTCCCTATGTAACGAAAATGCGTAACCCCGTGAGGGAAAACACTTCCCCTCTAACAGACAGCTGTCAGTTCTGTCAACTGTGTAAAATAAACACTAGGGTCTAGAGTTGGTGTCATTGACCGATGTACAGCGCCCTCTCGAACGAAACTAAAATTTCAAGGATTACCCCGATTTATAATTTTCATATTTATAATATTAATTAATGGCGTTAAACTGAAATAAGCGAAATGCCGAAAAATACAACTGCAGAACGAAAACCAGCCTTCAGGCAACGACGGAAAGAAAATAAACCAAGAAAAAAATTAACTTTATCTATAACCTAAGAAGTTTCACGTCTAACGTGCGGCGTTCCACGCACTTTCAATTTTTTTTTTTGTATTATTTAATTAGGATTTTATATCGGGTCTAACAATAAGTGTCAGTATACAGCATGGCCCATTTGCGATGGCACATTCCTGTCCTACTTTTTCGAAACTAGTAGTATATTTAGTAGATTGCGTAATAAAAATCAAACACTTTTTGATTGACTCAAAATATTGCACAATCATTCAATCTGACAGTCAATATTATTGTACAATATCAATTATTGTGCAATATATTGACACAAATGTTGACCGTCTAGTGGCCACTTTAGATTTGTAGAAAAGGCCGTATTGATTTTCATTAAAATAGAATACCTTTATCAAGAAAACATAGCGTGACATTTGAAAAATACATAAATCCCAAGTAAATAATGGGCGTCACTGGAAATGTGAGTCATAATTAGAAATTGGATATTTACCCATGATTTACCCATTCTAATCAACAGCAAACAAAAAAATTACGATAATTAAAAGCATACATTAGGCATACAATGGTATTTATTGTAAATAAGAGATGTGCACTTTATTAAAAATAATAAGTTATATAAACACGCCTCCAAATCGTTTTTATGCGTTTTCCAATGCATCACTTGATGCCCTACATTCATTAAATTGTTTTCCTTAATGCAAAAGTGCCATTTGACATGGCGTCCACTATTTCGGGAGCTCTACAAACATACAAAACATGACAGGATTATGGATTCATATATTTAAATTTAAAAAAAAATATTTCTATTACATTCATATATTTTTTTTAATTAAGTTATATATAGCGTGTTGTTTCTATATAGGAACAAATGCGGATCTCCCATTAGCCGTCAACTAAGAGAAATAAAAGTCCCAAGAAGGACACCCTCCTTCTTATATCGTCAGATGTACACGTTCTTGGGACTTTTATTTCTCTTAGTTGACGGCTAATGGGAGATCCGCAGCTGACCATAGATAGAAAAAACACCCGGTATATCTTTTTTTTTAGTTTCAGCTTACTGATAATATATGGAGATTTCTAATGATAGATTCGGAGAATAGCAGGAATAAGTGAAATTTTATAAAAATGCCGCAAAATCGTGAGAATAAGAGTAGGACCACACCAGATGGTGGTTATGGTTGGGTCATAATATTTGCCACTACTATGATTAATGTCAATCATCAATAAAATTATGAACAATGCAAATTAATAATATTCGAATTTTATAGATTTGTGTTCTACCATTGGTGCAATGTTTTGGTATAATCTTCCAAAATGAATTCCAAATAATGGGAATTACAGCTGCTCAAACTTCGTTCCTTTTACATCTACACAGTGCCATTTTTTGTAGTTTAGGTACATTTTTGTTTTGTTTTGTTTGTTGGATTTTATTAAATTTGATTTAATTTAAATAGAAACGATTTTTCAGGTTTATTAGGTAGTCCGTTATTGAAAAAATATAGTTACCGGAGTGTTGCACTATTTGGTACAATATTAATGTGTTTAGGAATATTTCTAACAAGCTTTGCACAATCTTATGCAATATTAATTTGTACTGTATCAATATTGATCGGAATAGGACAGGGTATTTTATTGCCAGCAACATATTTGGCTACAAATACATACTTTAAAAAGAAATTAACAATAGCCATATCGTTATCGGTGACTGGTGCAAGTTTATCATCGATTTTTATGCCGCAAATTTGTAATTTCCTATTAATACATCTGGGTCGATTTGGTACAGTTTTAACATTGTCCGGTATCTCTGTGATAGCTGTATTGTGTTGTATTTTATTGAAACCACTTAAACAACAACAAATCGAAGAACAAACAAATAATGATGAAGCATTGGAGACTTTAAATGCAAACCATCAAAAAGATGAAACAAATCACGTTTACAATGAAACGACAATACCGGTAAAGAAAGGAAAGAGTTTTTTCAGAAAATTACACGATTTATTTAATTTGGAATTGTTAAAAAGTCGTCCTTATATAATTGCAATTATCGGTATGTCGATATCGTATGCATCCGAATTAAATATAATCTTAATGATACAGTTTGTATTACCTGAATTGGCGAATTTTCAACGTAGCGATGTTGCTACAGCTATATCTATACAATCAATTGCTGATATTATTGGACGTTTAATTGTACCGATTATTGGGCATAATTTAAATATGTCACCGACTGTTATGTACGCAAATTCATTGATTATAGCAACTGTAGGACGTACAGGTAGTATCTATTCAAATCAAGACGTATACAGTCTCTGTAGCGTTTTACCAGCTAATGGGGTACTTGACGAATTTTGGAGAATTGCTTTAAACTATTCAGAAGGCTGTAAAATTCTGTATATGCATAGTAATCCATCACATACCGTTTCTGATCACATGACTTTTTATTTGAAACTAGTCTTTTACTTAACTAATTTTAATAAACATTGACCATTATCAGATCACAAACGACTCATATCATAATTTTTAGGACATTTGCTAACTAAGATGCGACACATATTGCTTTCCTATTACTGTCAAGTACACACCTCCCTAATGCGGACACTATTGCCACAGTTCCGGCATTCTTCATATGTTTACATTTATTTGAAACGTTCGTAATGCGGACATGGGCATTGTATTTTGTCACCGAGAACAATTTAAACCTCTCTATTAAGAAGACTTATCATTGCATGTAAGGCATTCAAACTCAATTACCGTTGGGTCAAATTAAATAGTATTTTCGGACATGTCGAAGTGCATTTTAATTAATTCTATATTTGTCGATCTTCAAACTCACGGTAAAATCTTTTGATAATTGTATCGGTGTCATCTCTTTTATGAATACAGGTACAGGCGGACGTTTGACTAAAAACTTTATTAATTTAATAAAAATATGACATACAAAGTAAATCACATAAATGAAATTTTCACCTTGCAGAAGCTTCCTCATATAAACAGCTCCTATCCTGGACATTTTTTCCAAGTCCCGTGGGCGTCCGTATTAGAGAGGTTTTACTGTATTTTGGATGAGTGCAGGGACTTGCCAACTTTACCTGCATAAAGTGCAAGAACAATTCCACGACTCGCTTGTGTGAGACCAAGACTTGTTTACGCAAGGCCAAGACATGTTTACGCAAGACCAAAACTTGTTTACGCAAGGCCCAGACATGTTTGCGCAAGGCCAAAACTTGTTTACTCAAGGCCAAGACATGTTTGCGCAGGACTAAAACTTGTTTGCGCAAGACCGAGACTTGTTTTTACAAGACCAAGACTTGTTTACCCACGAGAAGGACATGTTTGTGCAAAACCAAGACTTGATCCATCACTACGTAACATTAGGAGAGGTGAAGTCCTCTTTGGAAAGCCTGTTTTTGTCTACATTAAGAGTTCCGGTATCACTCTTATATTCAAGACAAAACATGGTGTTAGCTTGTTCCTTCTTGATTCCCTTTTTCTCCTTATAAATCGATTTTTTCGTTTGAAAACAACTGGCAAAACGCTAGAGGCTTAATAAACTGAATATACCATATGAAATACTAATAATTTTTATTCACTTCCAGTAATGGCAATTTTTTACAATTCAAAACCGACAATTTTTGCATGTGCTGTTCTATTGGGTATTTCTCGTGGTACAAAAGCCGTTTATCAATCGGTTATAATACCGAAATTTGTACCATTAGAGAAATTACCAGCTGCTAATGGTTTAAATATGTTATTAACTGGTGGATTATCGTTAATTATAGGACCGATTATTGGTTTGTATCGATTATCTTAATGATTTTAAATGTGTTTTTTTCCACTAAATCAAATTTATGAAAAATAGGTTTAATCCACGATAAGACGAATTCGTACACGTATGCTCTACATGCTGCCTCGATTCTATCAATGTCTTGCGTATTATTATGGATTATCAATTATTGTATGTACAAAGATACACCTCGGAACATCACAGCGAAATAAATTGATCGATATTAAAGCCTCTGAATTTTTTTTGTTTTCCTCTCATCATAGTGATAAGATAATACAAAATATCGTTCAATATTAATCTAAGATAGTAAGTTTAATAATGTTTTTATAAAAAATTTATGTAAACGATAAATGATTTTTCTCCTTTACTGATTTTTTATCTATCGTTATAATAATATTTATTTATTGATAATTATAAGTTGTTATTATTGTTATTATTATTATTACTATTATTGCTATTTAAGTTGACTTATTATATAATGATCATTAACTAGGAGCGTGTATTTTATAATAGCACTTTCAGTAAAAATAGGTAAATACTTATCATAATCTTTTTATAATCCTAATTTAATTAAGCTATCTGATCGTTAGTCCAATTATCACTGGCTCATAAAATGTCTCTATAATGAACGTTTTATCTCTGCTTATTAGTCATTTTCTGCATTTATTGCAGGTCTTTATCAAAGTATCTATTATTATAATTATTATTATTCTAAAATTTGAAATTACTGAAAATAGTGGGAAGCTCAATTTGATTTTCATTAGGACATGACATGAAGTCTGAGATTTTATTTATTTAGTTCCCAAAAACAACCGTTTTTTTTTGTTTTCCTTTCTTTCTCATGTTACTTTAAATAATGGCAGTGAGCACTTTGCCCCTTCGCGACATCTCCCTTCTCTGCATATTTTGCTCGAACCTTTTGCAATTCGCATTTTATCACAGGTGATTTTTTCTCGTAATTACTAAGTATTTATCTGCATCAATTTTTACTAAGAAATTTCTATGCTCAGGGGTTAGGTTCGCAAATGTGTATAAACTGAGAAACTACATAAAAATGCAGTCATTTCACGGTCGACGTCCATTGTTCGAAGGTTTTTTGTTACGTTGTATATTCTGTTCAAAATCCCAGAAACCAGAGGACATAATACATCAAAACAAAGGAAAAATTGCTCTCGCTTTCTCTTTGAGCTCAAAGTACTCCGTTCTTCGTTAGTGTTGCACCCATTTCCCATTTTATTTCCTAACATAGCTATGTAAAGGTGTCCGCTATTCGAAGGCGCTTTTTTATCAAAGATTTCGTAAAAAAAAATTATTTACCTGACAATCCCATAAAACCTAATAAAACAAAAGCAATAAAGATAAATAATTTTATTACGATAACTCACAAATAATACATCATTTAATCAACGTACAAATAATGCTCAATGCTAATTGGATTATTTACATCGAATTTAATATTTTTACTTTGATTAATCCCTATTGAACAAATAAATCAATGTTAAATGCACAAGAAATATCGACAAAAATTAAAGATACGGCTGGGATTACAATTTTCAAACGATAACAAGTAAAGGCAGGTAGGATCTAGACGTGTGGTGGCTTTAACTGAAAAAAAGACGGTTATCCCTGATAATTTAGTAAATATAATAAAAACAACCGCAGCCGACATTAAAATTTGACGATAAGTCCAATTTTTAAGCAATCAGCAATTGATGCCTTAAAAAATCGATTCATATTCTTGCATCGAAGCAATTGAAGTCCATCCATTCGCTAACAATGAAATACGAGGACTGTTAAATAAGTCCATGACTTGGAATAATATTGGACGATTGGTGAATCAAAGTACTTGAGGTGGCTGAGGCTGTATGCATCTCAACTGAGTGAGTACATCACATTTTCCATGAATATTTGGACATGAAAGCAAAAACGACCACATTTGGCGAAAAAAAAGTGCTATTCCATCAAGACAATGCACGGTTGGTGTAGCACGATGGCAAAAATCCATAAATTGGGCTACGAACTGCTACCCCATCCCGCATATTCTCCAAATTTAGTACCCTGCGACTACTTCTCTTTTCAAACCTTAAGATATGGCTGAGTGGTAAGAGATTTGGGTCCAATGAAGAGACCATAACCGAAACAAACGCCTATTTTGAGGGTTTTGAGAAGGAATAAAAAAATTGAAAAAACGCTAGACTAATTGTTTTGATCTAAAAGAAGATTATTTAGAAAAATAAAACGCTTATTTGCAGAAAAAGAAATTTTTTATTCTAAAAGTCACAGACTTATCGAACAGCCCTCGTATGAATAATTCTATCATCAGTAAACAAATATATTGTATAAAGTGTTTGTTTCCTTAATGCCATATTGAGAGATAAACAATTAATTGTTATTTGTGTATAATGATTTTGGTATCATTTAAAACAACATATAGTAAACTGGATTTATAAATTTAATCTCTATAGAACGGTTCAGTTTAAATTAAAGAGCGCTCCGAATAAGATACTTGCATTTAAATATAATTTTGGTTACAAAATAACATGTGGACATTTTATTTTTAATTAGTGATTGGTGGTTTGTAATTACATTATTAATTAATTAAATTAATTTTGTCATGATTAATTTGGAAGTTTCCACTATTAAAAGACAATAATAGTAAGTTCTGTTATTATTAGAAATGAGAAAAATCTAAATTTATCTGTATTATCATCAAACGGAAATCTCTTTGTTCCATTAACAAAGAACAGACAATTCCTTATTCTCTATTCTAAAAGTGAAAAATTTTAAGACAATTAGTAAATAAGGAAGATTACATTTTTGTGGAAATTATATGTTTAATTTAATTAATCTTATCACACATTGACTTGTCATCATTTCATTCTAATTCTATGTCTGGTGCAGCTTCTATTAATCAAAAACAAAACTGTTGATAAATGCCTCCTTTCTTATTATTATTATTTATTGTTTGAGATGAATCACGCGATTTTTTTTTTCAGAAATTTGTTCAAACAAATATGAATAAACAACAAGATAAGAAATTCGTAAAAATCGAGCCTGTACCGATCAAGAGACGTCGTTTACGAGTCGATGATCCAGATTTTGCACCACCGGATGGTGGTTGGGGTTGGTTGGTAGTTTTCGCTTGCGGCTTTAGCAATGTAATTATCATCATCATCATCATCGATTTAACAACAATCGTAACAACAAATTCTTTTAGTTAAGTACATTTCCAATGGTACAACAATTCGGTCTTGTATTTAGAGAGAAATTCCGTAATATTGGTATAACAACAACACAAACAACCACAATAATCAATTTGAATTCAGCGTTTAATGCATGCGTGGGTGGGTGCGTGTGTAGAATATACGATAAATATTTTGTTAGTTACATTAATTATTATATATTTAGGTCTTTTAAATGGACCAGTTTTTCGATATTTCACCTATCGTCAAGTGGCGATGTTCGGATCTTGTTTGGTCGCTTCATCACTATTTATAACAACGTTTTGTGAATCGTTCTGGTCGTATTTGATATTTTATGCAATTTGTTATGGTAAAATCTAATGCTAGGGTACGTTCATGTCGAAGATATCCATGTTTTGGCCCTATCTCGCGGTCTAAATGCAGGTTTAGCGCTTTACCTAACAAAAAACAATTAGCGTGTTCGGTTTACAAAATTCCCCCGTGATAGGTCAAACGAATATAGCCGATGTTAACCGAAAACAGTACCGAAGATATCTGATGTTGTTTGAATCTTTGAATCTTAACAAATGGAAGCTCTTCGGCTTGTTTCCTAACTATTCAGCCGCCCTGCTCCGGGGCGAGTTTTGTAATAATAATAATAGTGCCGTGAGGCATCTTCGATATGAACGTACTCTATATTTTCGATTTATCTTTATTAAATCCCGTAATTGTAGGTTCGGGTATTGGTATAACGCAATCATCGAACGCTTTAGCTTTAAATACGTATTTTAAGGATCGTCGACGTATAGCCACCGGTCTGTCATGGACAACGACGGCATTAGGGCCAACATTATGGCCCTATATAATAACAGCATTAATAGAGATTTACAATATGGAAGGCACGCTATTATTATTTGCTGGATTCTCAATGCATGCCTTCATGTGTTCGTTATTATTACAACCAGTTGAATGGCATACGAAATTCAAAGAAATCGATACACCACAAATCGAAAACGAACATGAATCTGGTTATTTGGAGGGGAAATTGTGTAAAACGAACAAATCACGTAGCCTATTAGCTAGTCAATTGTTGTATAATGAAGATGATTTAATATCATCACCCGAATATGAGATAATTGATCCGGGATCGGTAACACCAATGTTGGTACGTGCAAATGATGGTTGGTATTCACAGCCCAGATCATTGGTTGGTTCAAGGAATTCGTTAACGAATCGTAGTGCATCAAAAGATCCATCCAGGATACAGTCTGGACAGAATTCGATGAACGTATCGAAACGTCCATCATATAATAATTTGCTTGAGGCAAGAACGAAACGTGAACGGAAATTGTCACATCATAAATTGATGATACAAGAAGAGGAAGTGGAAGATGGCAATAATGATGAGACTAAAACAAATCAATATCCGAATGAGAAAGATGTTTTGAAGACGGCAGCTAGAAAATTGGCAGAGTACAAATTGGTAAGCGAACAAGATCGGAATATTATCGCCAAAAAAGAAACAGAAGACGAAGACGAAGAAGAGTTGACATTTTTACAAAAATTTTTCATTTTTTTCGACTTTGATCTATTCAAAGATCCGATTTATGTTAATCTAATGTTAGGTATAACTATCGCAAATTTCGTTGAGATTAATTTCTCGATTTTAACACCGATCGTTTTGGAGGAATTCAATTTTACTAAATATCAAATCGCTACATTTATGTCGTTATTAGGTGCAACCGATATTCTATCAAGATTCTTTGTACCGTTCGTGGCTGGTAAAATCGGCTGGCAGAATCGTACATTTTTCCTTTTTGGTGTCTTAAGTATGGCATTCGGACGAATTTGTAATTATTTCTAATTTAAATAATTATTGAAATTATAATTGGAAAAATTTCAGTATTGGTACATACTCAGACCTACTATATAGGATTAATAGTAGCGATAATTATCGGAGCTGGTAAAGGTTTAAGGACCATCTTTATGGCGTTAGTGATTCCGTCACATGTACCATTGGAACGATTACCGGCAGCGTCCGGTTTACAATTAGCAACAAGTGGTTTGTTGTTCCTTCTAATGGGACCAGTTGTTGGTTAGTGTTTATTTTATTATTTTTAAACAGGATTTTGCAACAAAAAACAAAACAACTGATTTTCAGGTTGGGTCAGAGATACAGTTAATAATTACGTGATTACGTTGCATTTATTGAATATAATGACGTACGTAACGGCGATCTCTTGGACTATTGAAAGATACGTAACGGGACGTAATAAGAACGAAGAAGCAAAACCAACAGATGCATGAATCTTAAACAAATTATTACAAATGTACTTAAACTAGTTTTGTGTACCTAAATCATTATAGTTTGTGATAAATAAATTTAAATTTATCGGAATGGCCTCAGTTTGGTCAAAGTTTTCATTTTGAAATTGTTTTTTTTTTAAATTCGCCAAACCTTAAAAGTAGTGATGCCGCGAGAGAAAAGTGTTTCTCGTTTCGGTTCGATTTTTGAGAGAAGATTTCTCTATCGTTTCGGTCTGTTCCGCCGAGATAAGACGAGAGACAGGTCACTCCCGTCGAGATAATACGAGAAACAGGCCTCTCCCGGCGAGATAAGACGAGAGACAGGCTTGTGTCTTCTCGTACTATTTCCCAAATTAAAAAGTGAACTTTGTTGACTTGCAAAATACCTATGTCGTATATCAACCAGTTTACTATGATATATATTTTGTAACAAAAGACTTCTTCTAATTCATAAATTAACCAACATTTTCATGAACTAGAAACTGTTTCTATAATCAACCTTGCAAGTACAATTTTTTGTTGATAAGAAAATTTTTCGTACAAGGGTTAAAAGTTACATTTTATCTTGTGAATGGAGCAACCCCACGAGCAAAATAAAATCACTTTTGACACACGTATAGTCTATTTACGGTCCAAAAAGTCACTAAATTTCAGTTGGTACGTTTGATATTTATGGTGATTTTTTTTACATATGTATTTCTTCTATTACGCTAGGATTACGTACTTCGTTTAACGACAAATCTGTCAAATCTACTAACACTTTGGTCCCTAACTCCACAATACCATTATTTTTTTTACAAATACAGTGTAATGTACACAATAGGGTGAGCCAAAATGACTAACCTCTCGATTTTATGGTCGCAAAAGGGCCTATATGTTGGAAAAAAATTCTCCCATTGGGAAAAATTTTTAGCTCAATTTTAAAAGATGTCGGTAACACGCAAAAAAATTTTGCCCGTTAAAAATGCTATAACTTTTGAACCGTTTGAGATAAAATTTTTATCTAAGGATATTCTTGTAGGGCATTAAATCCTATAAAAAATACTTCAGAGTTGACTTTTTAACTCAAAAATTCATACACATACGGGCTATGAAATAGCCCGTAAATATATGAATTTTTACAAAGAAATCAACTCCCAAATATCCTTTTAGAGAATTTAATGCCCAGCAAAAATATGTTTGGAAAAAAGTTTTATCTCAAATTTTTGCGTTTTATTTAAATGCGTAATTTTAAATGGCCACCAACAACACTTTTGTTTTTTTTCCAAAATACAATCTAGATAAAAAAAAAGACGAAGTCGATTTTTTTACCTCTCCCTCAACAAGATATGCCTCTAAGGCCTGATTCACCTTAAATTTCTTAGTGTCAACTTAAGCTTGAAGAACCTTATTGTCTTATTACATAAGGTTCTTTTTAACAAATGAAGACTTCAAAATAAGCAAAATGAGCCTCATACAGAGTGGTTCAGCCGATGCAACCACCTTTCACAATTTCTTCAGTTACTAAAACAGTCGACTACAATCTTTAAGAACACAAACTAGCTTGCTGAAGGGGTACATACGTTGATTCTACTTCTTAGGTAACCTGAGTTCTTGAAGATTGCTTTCCAATGTTTTAATAATTCAAGAAGTCGGGAAAGATGATTGTGTGGGTTGAAACAGTACCTATCTATCTATATAAGCAGCACACAGCTGAGATGATATTAAGCGAATTCCGAGCCGAAGCTTTACAATTCAAGCCTGTTATTAACTTAGGATAAAATGGCTTAGTGAAAAAGGATAACTCGTAACTTAGGATTGATTCTTCAAAAAAAAACAATGAGTCTTTTTAGATTGTGTCAGAGATAGAGTTATAAATGTATTTGAGTTATATCTATCTGTGTCATCTTATCTTTCTATTTTTCTGATAAATAAATAAAATTCCGCTTAGTCAAAAAGATTAAAATAATATATCTTTTTGTTCATTTAATTCATAACTTTCTTGATTATTCTTATTGCTATTCTTCATTTTTATAACGATATATTCAGTTGTCCACATAATGATTGTTGTAAATGTTACGGCATTCATAATGAAAACACAGAATTTATAACTGCCAGTTAAATCGCGTACAACTCCAATTAATGGCCCACCAATTAGAATACATACACCATTCACCATCATTTGTATACCAGATGCGGATGCCAGTTTTTCCAATGGTACATAAGTTGGTATCACTAATGTCATATAAACAGTACGTACACCTTTTGCAATACCCAAACAAAGTCCTACTACTAATAAGACGTAGAAATTGCCAGTTATAAAAAGACCTAAAATATCGATCAATTAATGTTTGTCTTTATACAATAATTATGGATAACATACAAAATCGCGTAGTAATTAAGAATAATAATGTTAAACCGTACATTATTCTAGGTGGTTGGTTTAAATATTCACCAATATATGGGGCTAAGAATCGAAAGACTATATCAGTGAAACCTAGTGTTGATAGAAATGTTGCTATTTCATCTGTATTCAAGCCAATATCGGCTACAATAAATACTGTTAATACAGAGAAATTGATTTCAGCAAATACAGCCAAAGACATTCCTATCATTATATTAATATAGATTGGATCTTTAAATAAATCTAAATCGAAATAATTTGAAAAATTCGTCCATAATCTTTGTAGAAAAGTTTGTTCCGTTTTCGGTTGACTCAAGTCCGAATTATACACTTGATTATTGTTGTTTTGTTCAATTTTCAATGGTACAAAATTTGCAGTAGAACGTTTACGTGAAACCACCGATTGACGACGACCTGTAACTGTTAATTCATCAAAACTCTAACAAATCGATCCAAACAAACAAACATTGTACCCGAATGCAACGATAACACACTACCGCTCATTGCCGATTCGACTCCATACATTGCCGTAGTTTCCGCCTCATCTTGTACATCATCCTCAGCAACTGGAATTACATGAAATCAAACAATCATTTGAACTGTTAACGCAACTCACTTTCATCCCCTGTTTGATTCTTATCGTCTTCATCTTCTTTGATTTCAGTTCGCATATGCCATTTAACCGGTTGTAATAATATTGCCGATAGGAATGTGTGTGCCACTATACCACTTAATATCAACGTAACACCTTGTGTTGTATGGAATTTCATTAGGAATCGTATAATTTGCGGTAAGAAAATTGGTCCAAGACCAGTTATTGTCATTGCATAACCGACAGCACGATTGCGATTCTTGCGAAAATAAACATTAATGGCCAATGAAAATGACGATAGACACATACCCATTCCGGTTGCTAAAATGGGCTTTAATTAATCAATTGTTTAATTAAATAATTAATCAATAATTTACATGTGATAAGTCCGTAAGTAATTAGAAATTGTAAGAAAGTCTTGCTGAATGATGTTAAGATAACACCAAATGTTGATAAAAATGCACCAAGAAATGCGATTTTTCGATAACCGTAGACTTTCAAGAGAACACCGTTAATTATACCTGTTAGCATAATAAATGCTGCATTTATATTAATAATTAGTGAGCCTTCTGTTGCTGAGATGCCTAATGATACAAAAGAATCTTTGAATATTAATCCGAAACATTGCGGTAGTGGTATTGTCATAATCTAAAATGATGACTGTAATTTTGTAAATATTCTATCGTTTATTTATAATAAAGACTTACATTAGCTAAACCATTAGCAAAAACAATAACCCAACCGTACCCACCATCAGGAGCTACCTTCGTTTCGATCATTGTCAATATTGCAATATCAATCACAAACCGAATAACGTTTATTTCACTACATTTTCAACAACTTTCTGAGATACTAGTTGATTGTGTCAATTTATCTATAATTGATGATAATTCTTTATCAACCAAGGCGAGAAATCTTTTGATAACAGATGATGAATGAGATTATATAATTGCTGGATAATCATTTTATTATTATTATAATTGTTTAGATTTGATGCCACATTTTATAATTTCCACAAATCTGTCTGCCGTAAAAATCTTCGTAGACAGTATTCAAATGGAACACCACCTCAGGGTAATTACGATTAATCCAACATTTTAATAATATCGGTTGTGCAGGATCAACTTCTAAAAACAATTTACCACCAACATTTAATTTGTATGATGATATTTTTATAATATATTTTATCAAATCTAAACCGTCCACATTGCCACCATTTAAAGCATCTAAATCTTCGTATCTCTGCGATGTCAGTGCTGCAAATGCGCGCGCTCTCTGTCGTTTCTTGATTTTGACACTTTGGTCAAACAACCAATCAGCTCTCATATGCCCTGACATCATAAATCTTACTATCTGTCCCTTTGCGGTTAACAATGGTAGAGGGCCGCCTCGGGTAGTCCATTTATTTTTACACCGAGTATACTTGTCTTGACGATTTCGTTGAGCATAGAGCGATTTTTGATAGTTATTTGTTTGGCTTGTGAATTTTGGTAGTTTTTTTTTTTATTTCCCCCGTAGATATTTGTAAATTATCAACAGTTGTAAGTAGGGTACTATCTTTCAGATAAAAAAAAATTATTGCTATTTTTTTAATATCAAATAACCGTGTCTGTTTGTTTGTCGTTTTCCCTATTTGTTGGTTAATTGATTTATTTATTACTATGTTTATTGCAAATTTTTATAATTCATTGAATGAGTTTCTAATCGACATTCCCGTTTCTCCTAGATGTAGATACAGCAACAAAAGTAGCCGACAGAGAAAGGAATATAAAACAGAATAAGCAGGTATATTTTTCGTTCCCAATCTTTCGACGAACGACCCTTCGGTGTTTATTTATAGAATTTTTATTTTGTCCTTTTTTTTTCTAACACTCATAATAGTGCTAGTAT
>JAEDXX010000313.1:0-81668 GCA_021725515.1 Epicauta chinensis | reverse complement strand
CAAATATATTTTTTACTTTCTAGTAATCGTGTATAGATGGTGTTTGATATTTGAAATTTTTGGCTATAGTGCATTTCGACCCACGGTTAATAAAGTAGATACGGTTGCCATCATCGGACCTCCTCTAGTTAATGACGTGATTAGCTGCTTGGCAAATTAACAATAAAAAAATTATAGATTATAGCTCCAGCCCCAAGTCAGGTCAAGAAAATCGATTTTTACCATTTGATAGCCCTTAAAAGCTACTATCATTCAAGGTTTAAATCATTGAAAAATCATAAGCCGTTTTGGAGATATTTTGAAAACGGTATGTTAAAAAACAAGTGTCAGAAGTCGACAATTATTGCACGGGTCCAAACGAGTGCAATATACGACTTCTGACACGAGTTTTTTTATACTATTTTTTCTATTTTGCCCATTTTGTGTACTTTTTTTACAAAAAAATTTGCGAGATTTGACATTTAGGAAAATTGGTGGGAGTTGATGTTACTGATAAAACAATTCAACATTGTTTGATTTTTTTTGATTGATATATTAGTGGTTGTCATAGAGTAATTAGGTAAAGAGTGGAAAGCTAGCGAACCAAAAAAAGTGCTGCCCTCTGTTGACTCAGGCGTTCACTAATTTAGTAAATTTTATTTTTTTAGGTTGTTATTCTGAAAAAAACTGTTATCGCCTTCATTTGTTTTAAAAAAAAGTTGTCAACAAAGTCCGTTTTATGAAGCGTTGCATATTTTTATCATAATTAATTTTCTAATTTTTTAATTCCGATTTAGTCAATTATGACTGTTATGGTTCAATGTTATGGTATTTGATAAAACTGGTAAGAATTTGAAATTAGACTAAACCAAAATAATGGTATATATTTCAGATACCATATCATATAGTGGGGAAATTTTGGAGCATTCATTTGTACATGTGGCATTTGAAATTTCACAAATAACCAGCAAATTTATATTTATAATATATATTCAATAAATTTTGCTTTAATTCTGTAAACATGTGTATAATTATATTAGATTTTGTTAATATCAAAATTTAAATTTGGCGCTTAAACATGTCAAAATTTATTTCGCTACTCGAGCGCCACCTAACGTGTCAGGCGTCCACTATATCCATTTTCGGGGTCGTTTTTTAGCATAGCACTCTTATGGAGCCTTCACATCTTTATATCTATAATCTTTGGTGGTTGTATATGTTACCAAAAGTTACTATGTATTTTGCTGATTTTGTTTATGATTTTTGACAGTTGTCAAAATCGATACCAACGTTAGGGAAAAAATTTACTACATTTTCCATTTTTACACATGTATCGAAATGAGCTCATTTCTATACAGTAGCAAGTTTAAAAATAGCGCCATTATTGACACAAAATAGAAAAAACTAATTTTACAATTACTAATTTCACAACTTCAACCCCCATTCCTTAACCGTTTTAGTTTCAGGGGTTTTTAAAAATCCACGTCGAATAGTGCCATGAAGCGCGATAGCGCTTCTTTCATTTATTTGCGAATAATGCCGATCGTCGTGATCGCACTGTTAATTTTGCAGGCTGTTTACGATTATTTAAAAGAAAATTTGAAGGAAATTACGAGAGGAAACACTCGACAGACTCGCGACAAGATTGACGATCGTAATCAAAAATAGCGACACGGTTCACCACAGTACGCGAACAGCGCGATCGCCCCGCGTGGCACTAAAACGGTTAAACTTGAGAATGGACACGAATGAAAACATACATGTCCTTAAGGGTGAGTTCATGTCGAAGATATCTCACTGCGATACCTCGATACCTCGCAACCTCGCATCCTAGCTGCGATACCTAGCGGTTTCAAATGGATGTTGGGTATTCATACCGATTCACCCTCGCTGTTGACATATCGCTATACCCCGCCCACACTTTGTTTTGTTTTTCCTTGTTGCAACCGCACTTTTAATTGGTGAGTGATCTGGAAAAGATATAGTTATCAATTGATAGTGGATGTTTGTATTAGAAATTACTGCATAACATAAAATTAAACACGTCTCCCCATTGACATCATTCGGAGCCCATAATTTTAAAAATAAAAAAAAGATGTAACTCAAAAGAATGTGTTTTTTACGGATAAAATGAATTTTCCCGGATATGAGACCTAGCTAGATGAATTTTCTGCCCCCATAAATTACTATATTTCAACTTTCATCGAAATTATTTATTATTAATTAACTATATTTATTATAGTAATTACTGTATGAAGGGCGTTATAAGGCAAATAACGCTCGTGATGCATTCATGCCATAAGTAAAAGAAGCAATTAAAATTTATTTTTGTTTTTTATGATCACACTTTTAATAACTGCTCGTCGTCAAGTAAACAATTATTATTTGCTTATTCATGCGATCGTTTTGATATCTATTAATGGTTCAATAATATACCTATACGTATAATATATACGAATGACATAAATTTATGTCATTCGTATATATTATTGAATCATTAATAGATATCAAAACGATCGCATTAATAAGCAAATAATAATTGTAAACGGTCTGTTAAGGCGCGTTGCTATGATAAGCAACCTGTTGTTGTCATTAAAAATGTGATTATAACCTCAAATTTTTAGATGTCAAAGAAAAATTAGAAAAAAAACACCAAAAAATAAAGTTAAATTGCTTCTTTTACTTATGGCATAAACACATAAATACACCACGGGCGTGATGGGCATAACGTCCTCGGTCGACGTACCGACGTATTTGTCTCATAACGCCCTTGATACATTAATTACCATTATAATTTTTGTAATATCATGATGTTGATTTTAAAATCAAATGTCAAATGTGATTTGACCAATTACAGTCAAGCTCATATGGCTATATGGATGTCGACCGCGAGCAAAACCGCTAAGTATCGCTATAAACCTCCATGTAGAACGCAATGTAGCGCAGAAAGCATCGGTCGCTATGAACACTCCCATTCTAAAACATGGTTTTGCTTTGGTATTGAGGAAGCGATGTAAACGTTCAGGTATCAAGATATCGAGGTATCGCAGTGAGATATCTCCGACATGAGCTCACTCTTAGAATAGTCTCCTCTACCTATATACCAAAAAATCATGAAAATCGGGAGAGTGGTTCGCTTATAAGGCTGCATTGATATTTTTCTCATTTTTTTCTGCAACAAAATAGACCAGCAGCGGGCAATTTTCAGCCCACGGAACAACTACGATTCGCGAAAAATATTCATTCCGCCCACGAAATATTTCAAAAAAATTATCAATAGACACTTTTCGATGTAATTTGTATATCTATTGTTTTATGATTAGTAGTTATTCCTTCCAAATCTCTGCAATTTGTGGAAAACGATAAAAGAAATAAATGTAGTAATTAATGTGACATTTTTTTTGCTTTTTTTGATATTTACTCGTCACAATTACATGTTAAATACTTATCCATCGAAAAAATGCTTGTCCTCGTAATAAAAAAGTTACATAATGTTACATAATGACATCAAAGTAAAATAAAATAATAATCAAGGCTTATCATGAACATTCTTGCATCTGCCTGATCGAACGTTCTGGACTCGAGGTCATCATGCTACAGATATAAAAAATATGCGGATAATAACAACCAAAAATAAGTAACAATAACGAATAAAATGGTTTGAGTTAATTGATACAATACATTTTTAATAAACTTTATCGAAATTAAATAATAATAACGAATTTTATCTGACAAAACTATACATACCTACATTATACTCAAATTTTCTCTGAGAAAATTTTTTATTTTATTTATTGTATATCGAAGTGGCTTTGACCATTACCAAAGAATATCTTTAGAGTATTTATAATTTTGTTTTTACAACTTTCATAATTTATAAGTAATTTTGAATTTTTCGCCATATAACTAGTAACTTATTTAGTTACAAAAAAGGCCGTTTATTCGTTGGATTTATTATAAAACAATATGTGTCGAATCTGTCCGCGTCCCTTGTAACGTCGCATGTTTACGTTTCCCCTTCCACGATGCGGCAACCGTATGTATTTCAGTAATCGTGACTTCCACCCACCTTATAACAATAGATTTTTTTGAAATTTTTTCACAGATCGGTAGATTTTCACCACAGAGGACTAAACATAAGGGATAGGCGATATTTATCGATATCAATATCGATATTTCGAAACACTATTGGATATCGGATTTTGTTTTTAAATTTTAATATTTGTAAGATAAAAAAATTCTAGAACTTAGAACGTCTTAACCGGCACGTTTTGCAACTTAAGCAAAATCAATCGAATTTGATCGTTTGTGGAAACCAAACGTATGGAATTTGTTCTGATAACTTCTTTCTTCTATACATCTCTATTTATAATGCTCTTATAGTATATTCGATTTAATTTATTGCCTTTTTTATATATAATTACAGGTCAATTTTCGAGTTCTTTGCTTTTGTACAACTTCGTCCATGATCGATAAATTTGTAAGGATTTATTTTTTGGTAATATGTAGTAAACATAATGTTTAACATTCGTAGAAAAAACTTAAATCCTCTCTCCTTAGCAAAATTTCGGTAAACAATTTTTTGTTTGATCGATTTTGGACGTCTCGGCAAAATTATCGATATCAGCTAAATATCGATTCGAATGTGAGCCTTCTTTAAATTATCTTACATTTAATTAATTACACTAGGTGCACAAACTTATGCAATCCATAAGTACAAGCTCTATTAAAAAATCAATTTTATTTATTAAAAAATTCAATTGAACCTACGGCTAGCTGATTGTAATTGTCTATTTTTCATTTCATCTCAAAATACGAAAAACTATTGCTTGAGACAAGATAATTTACTCGTTCCGAAAAGATTCGCTTTCCTCACTTATATCGTAATATACTATTTTCTTTTAAAAACTTCTCATTTACTGCTCAAAAAAAAGAACTTCTATGGGATCAATAACCTATTCATTAATAAAAAAAGCGTAGGTCAGAATTGTTTACTATACTGCAATGTGAATGTGATGTTTACGAGATTTTATTCAAAAACAATTGCAAGGCCAAAATCGAGTAAACAACTTTTGTTAATAAAATAAAGCTGGGGATACACATGCCAGTAAAACAGATCAGTAGCTTGCATACAAGTTAATGGCACATACAAGTTACTAGCAAACAGTGAATACATTTGAAAGTTAAACTTGCATGCAATTTGCGTACTTGCAAGCCTGTATTTCCAAGACGTATACACATGACTGTAGCCCAAACCTGGCGCCTCTGTTCACACGTGCCGGTTTTGCAGCCCCCCGCCACCCCTCTTTCATATTGCATGCAAGTAAATCAAATTGTGTGCGATCTACTTGCTTGCCAGATACAGGCATGCCAGTTAGTGTATATGTTACTGTGAAAGTCCGAAATTGGTGAATATCGACATTCACCGGTGAATGTCGACATTCACATAGTCGCTAGGTGTATGTCCGAAATATTTCATTACATTTTTTACATTCGGACCCTCACCGGTGTATGTCGACATTCACAGATACGCTTTGGTGGAAGTCCGAAAGGGAGGAGCCGATAAAGAGGCGACTGGCTCTCTCCCGCCAAATCCTTTGTTTTATTGGCAATATTGAAACGGCGACAGTTCAGCAAAGCGGGAGTTTCAAAATTGTCTGTTTAACTTACGATTTTTTTTATTACTATTATTTTCTTTTCTCATTTAGAATATACTATGGGATTTAAATCCTTGGTCACTCCTCTCAGAAAGAGAGGCGAAAAAGTTACGTCACCCTTGTGACGTTTTATAGCGGCTGAATTACGGAGAAAAAATATAAATCTCGGACATGTTCGACATTCACCATTAGTGCATGGTGAATGTCGACATACACCGGTGAAGGTCCGAATGTAAACAATGTAATGAAATATTTCGGACATACACCAAGCGCCTATGTGAATGTTGACATTCACCGGTGAATGTCGATATTCACCAAATTTCGGACTTTCACAGTAACATATACACATGACAATAGCTGGCATGTGCAAGGAGTTGGTATGCAAGTGTGCCAGCTACATGCATGTGTATCCCGGGCTTAAGAATTTTTATTCTTACAACAGATCGTATTTCTAAAGTTGTTTACTTCAATGTACGTTTTATAAATAGTTGCAATTGCTTTTAAATAAAATTTTGTAAATAGTTGTAATTATGATATTTACATTGCGAACAACGTAAACTATTCAGACGTAGGCTTTTTTCAGCAATGAATAGGTTATTGAAAAATATTGTTTACATATCAAATTCATTCGCAGTATTCATTGGAGATAATTGGTTTCCTAATATTGAGTAATTTTCGAGACCTTATAGGACGTTTTGGTATTTCCAAAATAGCTAGGAAGAAAATCGTATCGGTCAATTAAAGTATAGACATTGTAGTCTAATTTTTTTTATTAGATACTTTTCCATTTCAACTCACAAACAAAGGAGATATTTGAGGTGGAACACTTAGCTGGGGCTCCCTATATAAATAATTATAATTTCAAATATCATAGTTGTCGCAATTGGTAAAAGCCGAACGTCGTTAACAGTATTGTATAATAATCTAATAAGTATAATTGAGGCAATTATATCTTTTCAGTTCAATATTTCGATGCAAAAAATTATAATTGGCGTTTTAGAAAGAATTTTCCTCTTAAGATTCTCTCTCTCTCTCATTGAAATATATGTTACTTGTCTATATTAATTAGTTAATTTTTTAACTGAAGATTTTGTGTGATTAATTATAATTACTTACAATTCGTTCAGTTTTTTCATGGGATATTGTTAATTTTCTTTTTTGTTTTTTTTTAGTGTCTGATATACATAGTTCTGGGGTTTAGTGAACAGTAACAGACAACATGACTTCTTTGATGAGTAAGTTGTTTGAGTTTACCATTTAATGCGGATTCTAATTCATTTGTTTTTTTTTTGTGCTTACATATAGAGAAGAAAAGAAGTCAATCTTTGCAGTAGTTAACGGTGAGTTTTTTTTGCTATTTACTGTTTATGATTCACTGCACGTTTATTTATCAGGTAACAACGAATCGTATATTCAGAAAGGAGAAATAATCTATTGAACCTTTATACTCTGAACTTGAGAAATGATTGTTTCCCCACAGAAACTTTCATCGCCTATTTTATCACCTTCGTTTTTATTTTCGTCGCAAAACGTCGCCTGTTTCTTGAAAATCGGCTCAACGGTTTAGGCGTAAAAACGTAACAGACAGACAAACTGCGTTACTTCCGCATTACAATATTGCCAGGAACTAGCATAAGGCTAGTTATGATTAGGATACTATTTTGAAATGATTATCTAGTTAATAATACGTATTAACTATTAATAATTAATAAATAAAAAGATGGAACTTATTTAAATATTTATTTATTGGAGAATCAAGAGCTAACCAAATAAAAAACATAAAGCATCTATTTTATATATATATTAGACTGTATCAGAAAAATCGACTATTTTTTTTTTCAAAAGGCACCCTGCAAATATTGTTTAGGATGTCGAAACAATGGGCCTGTGAAAATATCAGCTCTTAATTTTAATATCTACAGATGCCTCATCGCGATTTTCTATTTCCCATTTGATTAACATGGGAAAAAGATTCTCTTGCACTTTGGAATTTTATAGCTCACTTTGAAAACAATATTTCGAAATGACTGAACTTCGCTGTTATACAAAATTTAACGCTCTACAAAAAAGATCTCTTACAATTTTTTGATATATTTATTTTTTCAAAAGTTATTCAAGGTTAATGGTCAATTTTTTAATTTGTCCAATTTTTTAACTTTATGGGAAAAATTTATAGAACATTTTTGTAGAGCATTTTATGCTCTATAACTTATTTCTATAAAAGTTTTTGATATTTTTTACAAGTCGTAAGTTATTTGCAATGAACTGATTTGTTTTTGTTCTAGTAATTTCCTGTAAAAAATATCAAAAACTTTTATAAAGATAAGTTATAGAGAATAAAATGCTCTACAAAAATGTTCTATAAATTTTTCTCAAAGTTTATGGTTACGTCAAAAAATTGGAGAAAATCTAAAAAATTACAATTAACCTTGAATAAATTTTGAAGGACTAAATATATCAAGAAATTCTAAGAGACCTTTTTTGTAGAGCGGTAAATTTTGTATGAGCCTGTATTTTAGTTACTTCGAAATACTGTTTCGAATGTGAGCTATAAAATTCCAAAGTGCAAGAGAATCTTTTTCGCAAGTTAATCAAATGGGAAATAGAAAATCGCGATGAGGCACCTGTAGATATTAAAATTAAGAACTGATATTTTCACAGGCCTATTGTTTCCACATCCTTAACAATATTTGCATGGTGACTTTAAAAAAAAATAGTCGATTTTTCTGATACAGTCTAATATATATATTAATATATATTAATTTTTGTCATTCATGATTCTGCATGCCCGGTGAGTGTGTGGAAATCAAGGACTCTTAAGGAGGAGTCTAAAATACCTCATTTCTTCCACCCTCCATTACCGGAACCGTTTCTCACATACTTCGATGGTGGCGCTACGTTTTTCTTTTGAATCACATCCATCGCACTCCTTTCTTCGATGTAAATCAGACGTTAAACAATTTGTCTTTCGACTTTGTTTTCAATAATTTTTCAATGACTTTGTTCACTAAATTGAAATTTGTTGGGCTCTCTAACATCATACCGCCAATGTTCTCCGGTATATGTCAGAACCAGTCTCAATAGTAAGTCTATTTGGATGCATTTTCCATTGTTCGCAATGGAAAAAGTTATGTTCAGCATCATCAACTTCAGCAACACAATATAAACAACAGCTTGTAGCTCTTTTCCCAATTCAATTAACCTTGGCCATGAAACTGCCATCACCCGACAGAAACTGCGTAAGGTAGTAGCTAACACCTCCAAACTTGTGGTTAACTCATGGTTCTATATTGGCGATCAATCTACGTGTCCATCCGCCTTTACAGCCCAGTGTCCACTCTCGTTGCCATGTTTCGATGGTTTTGCGTCTCTCAGCCCTGCGATCCTTTTTCGATCTATATATAAGTTTGATGCTTCGATCACCACATGAAATATCGGTATAGTGCTTCCATTTACTATTAGAGCTTCATTCAACACCGTTCTGTACGCGCAACAAACACGCAGTGTAGCAGGGGCAGGACACTCACTGCGTTTAGATAGAACCGAACTTTGGCAAGCGGCAGGATTATTTATTACCAACATAAAATTGAAAAATTAACAGTTCCTAATTCTCTATAGTTATTTTTTTGTCAGTAGAAATGATTGTAATGTTTCGGATGTCAAGAATGCTCTCTACCGGATAATATGATTAGAGAAAATAAAGTAATAAAAAAAATAAAATGAGTAATTATGGATAATAGAATTAAAAAGAAATGTGAGTGATTAATAGTTACTTATGATACAAGTGTTAAAAGTGGCATTTTATTTTGCGCGTGGGAAGTTTGCGAAACGAGCCGGAGGCGAGTGGAGCAACCCCATGAGCAAAATAAAATCACTTTTAACCCATGTATCATACATTATTTTTTCTACAAACACAGTACAAATCTCCTAAAATCAACAGATTTCTTAAGGAGAAGGTCTTGAATTTATATTTGACATTTGCTATTTGAGAGAACAAAATTCTAATTTGTCATGATAAATGCATATCGTTGTTCAATTTGTTTCATTTTAGTTTTGACAAATATATCTGTCAATCTATAAAACTGATCTGCCATTTTTAACACTAGTGTTATAATTTTAAATTTTTAACTCGAGTAAACTGTGTTAAAAACGTCACTTATAATAGTGGTTGTAGAAAAATTTTTTTATAAAATTTGTCAACCTTTTAAAATTGAAAATTTTAAGATAAATATTTTTTTTTATTTTGTACGTACACATCACTTAGCTTTTCCGCTTAATTCTGATATTTTCGCTGCGTTGGCTGCTCGCATTTCTTCTAATTCGATGGTTCTATTGATCTTACCAAACTCTCGACGAATTAATGAGCTGACCAATTTCTTAATTATGTCCTTGCTCAACATTTTCACTGAATGTAGAGGACATTGGTTCCAAGTTAATGAAGAGAAATCCTCCAAAACCCCAGTCCTATGGTATTTTTTTCATACAATTTATCCTTATAAAGGTTGTTGAACAAGTTTATTGAGTCGTTGAGATGTTTCTCAAAGCATTTGAAATTTCTGGCATTCCTGATGAACTCTCGTCAAAAATAAAAGATTTACAAGTGAGGCAACGAGTCTTCTTCAAAAACTTAATCATGACATCTAGCGTCGTCTCTGAAATTTTTCTGTCACTTGATAAATTGTTTTTGTCGCTTTCCAATCCTGGTCCCATAAAATCTATGTATATCTTTGAGTTTTCATCATTGTCTTCCAATCGAATTTGTGGAACATCAGAATCATCCATATTCCCCGAGTCTTCGATAGCACTATCGTTGATCATATGATTCGATGATAATAAGTCCTCAATTTCTATTATTGCAGGAAGGTTTTGATTTTCACAGTTTGCTCCTTGAGGTTGAAATTTGGCAAAAGTAATCAATAACGCAGTTTTAAATGCACTGATGTAGTGTATTGCGGTTAATTTGTGTAAATTTTTAATCAAACCGAATAAATTTTCCAGAGCATCTTGGGTAATTAACCGCATATCGACTTTTTCTAAATCTGCTACTCTCAAGAGAAAACTGCACAATCCCATAGCTGGGAGCGAGCCTTGGTCGCATATTGTTGCCACTACTCGAAACCCAGCTGTATTCACTGACCGTATGATTTGTTTAATTAATGATTTTAAAACAAAAGTATCCATTGGTCCCTTGGTGAAATGGAATGACAGCGGTTGTCTGCCTTTAAAATTGATTGTCTGCATCATGAAGACGGTCGCATGATCAGCTAATTCGGCTTTTACAGTGCCGTTGCCGTCATCATGGAATCCATTGTCCTTTTGTTTAAGTGAGTCTGCACTTGATTGAAGTCTCGTCCACAACAATGCTGCAGTACAAATCCTTCTCATCTAACCGCTTCGCAGCTTTGGACAATGTCTCAAATATGACGGGATTGATTCCTGGATTTAGAGTGATCTTTGTGAATGCTCGCTTCAGAGTACTCTCACTTGGGAGTTTCATGAATTCTAGCAAGTAGCGATAACATTTCGGCGAACGTTTATAAATACCAATGGAAAACAATATTTCTTCATTGGTGTAACGTTCACCTCCTTTTAGTAATTTAATATTCCGTCCATTGACATCTGTTAATATTTGGAGTCCAGGACTTTTCTTAACGACGAATTACTGCAATTTTTCAATTGCCTATGTAATAATTCGCACTCTTCGGTTTTTTGTTTCAGTTGAAATTCCAACTATGTACAGTATGCTTTCTTTTGAATGAGAGCTCTTGATAATTTCTCAACCTCACATGTTATGGAAACGTTTTCCAATCCTACCGTCTCTATTGTTTTCTTGCCGGTTGTATACTTGGCTGCAACTGAGACAGATGAGTCAATATTAGAATAAAGTTTAAATAATTTACTTCTTGAAATTGTAAAAACGCAAGACATTTTCAAAAATACACATTTTAAGTAGTCCACAATTAAATATTATTAATTGTAATTAAATATATAAATATAATATTTACAATGTAGGATAATATAATATAATAGGAGTATAATATAATATAATTGGAATATAATATATAATATAATATATATAGCTATTATAGATATATAAATATAATACTAGCGGCCTGGCAGACGTTGTCTTGCCCAAACTTTGGCTTCCCTTCATCAAAATCGGTCCAGCCGTTTAGGAGGAGTTCGATTACATACACACGTACAGAAGAATTATATATGTAAAGATAATTGAAACAAAAATTAAAAAAGAACACAAACCAAAAGAGCAAAAGCAACCTGATGGGCGGAATCGTTTGTTTGGCATTGAAGTACATGTACGCTTTCCACTTGTTCCAGACTTCTGCAACAGATGAAGTCATAGAATTATATCAGTTATAAAAATATTTCCTTTTTTATCTTACTGAATCAGAAATCATTCTCTTGTGAACTATTGTTCTATTCTCATTTAGGATGGTTGAAGGTAGCCTTGCTTCAAGATCTTCAATTATCGAAATTTCTTTACGTCTGTTAATGGTTCAACAACGCTATCAATAATCGTGGTCGTCTTGATCTGTCTAGAAGTAATAGCTTTTGTATTTGAAATATCCATAAGAGGTTCAAGAACGGCTGTAAAAAAGAGTAAATACATTAAAATATAATCAATATTTGGATGAAATACTTTTAAATCTGATATTTTAAAAATAAATAATATAATAGTCTAAATATTATTAACTTGTTCTTACCTTTCGTCAAAATGAGAGTAGGATTTGAAAACTCTTTCATTTTCTCTTCGCTTATAGGATGGGTATCTTCACTGAACCGTGTTGGAATAGCTTCAAACTTTAAACATTTGTTTGAACGACAATCTTGTTCAGTGAAATGGCAGCTACATAAATATGCATTATGTAAATCCTTTAAATGTTTGTACAATAACTCTTCTATACGGCGGAGCCACTCTTTGCAGCTGAAAGAAAATTATAAAATTAAAATTATCCTGCTCATGGTTTTTTTAATTTTCTTATTTGATTCGTTAAGTTACTCGAACTATAATTATAATTGTATACTAATTAATTGATTTTTTTATTTAATTTATACTTACATTTCCAAATCCTTTGGAAAGCGATGTAATTTACACTGACTCTTGGATTTTGTATGCCTGCAGGCCCTCACAGAGCAATTTATCATTTTGATTGATTTAAAAGTAACAATGTTTCGTAAATAATTACAACCTGTCTTGAAAAAAATTAATTAATTTTTTCAAGAAAAAAGAAAGAAAAACAAAATGAAAACAATAATAGAAATTTTATGAAAAAGAAAAGATTTGTTACCTATGTAAACAAAAAAGTAGACGACCTTTTGAGGATAAAAGAAATGAATGTGAACAATAAAACAATTGAAAACAATGATTAGTAAATCACAAGTGTTTACTTCGTTTAATTGAAGTCAATTGAAGGTAAAAACTCAAATAGTAGCGGTGCTATCACATTAAAATATTTGAATTTTGGGACAATTTTATTTTCTTGAGTTGCCGCTACTTAGACCTGCAGCACGATAAAATTGGGTATGGTGGGGGTAAAGAGTGAGCTAACCCTCCAGTGTAGTATGGAGTTGCATCGACGTCAACATCTCCCTATATGCTGACACAGTATCCTTTTCCCACTTCGAGATTATTCTCTGGCTGTAGGTAACTACGTTGCAAGATTGTGCGATTTCTAGTCGGTAATCATAAATCTTATCTAGCAGATGAAAATTTTTTTCCATTACATAACTCGTCTAGCCAACAAATTGTTGATCAAATTTTTATGTAACAACTATTCAACTTTAAAATTCTCGAATTTTTCACAATTGACTTTCTCTGACAGTCCTTTCGACAAATTTCGTTGAGAGACGACAGAGTATTAGAACCCAACTGATTCTCGTATTCACGATTTATAGTCTGATCTGATTTAGATTGCAGTAAATAAACGAGAAATGCATCAACTAGTCTAACTAACGCACGTAAATGGCGTTTTATTAAATCAACTGAACCTCCTATTTTTAGGAGGATTCCTTAGAAAGATGAACAATTCCTTCATGTGATAGAAAATGAGAGCCCGAGAATGATTGAATCGATCATTCAACAATTATTGAAATTACTCTCAGTTTTGTCACTCGGTACATCAAAGTGAGTCTCAGTGTTGCCAGGTCGAAAGTTTATATCACGGTAGAACTGAACCCTAAATAACGGTGGAATCGCAGTCAGAGCGGTAGATTTAAATAACCAATACATATTCGCTTATTTGCAAAAACGATCAAAATAAAAATTATTTTTTGTGAGCAATAAAATAATTTAACAATTTATTGAAACTTAGTTGGTTAAAAACATATTATAGGAGTAAAATATAAGATATTAATAGTAACAATGAGGGAGCATAGCTAGAAGGCAATTATAATCATTTATAGATATCTTTATACATCGCAAATCATTAGAAGGTGTAAAATTAAAACATTGACTGGTTACCAGACGTTTACTATGCAATAGCCCTATTATTGTATCTATACCCAGTTTGTTTCTTTGTTTTGTTTTTAGAAGATTAATTGTTGAAATATTCTTTCTACATTCGCACTTGAATGTGGTAGCATGAGAATTTTAAAGACAAAGTCAGTGAGATTGCCAAACATTGCTGTGTTGTCACCACAGTTGATGTTAGAAAGTTCAAACCAAAATTCAAAAACATCATTTGTGTCTGATATTGGATCAAAATTTCACAAGAGTCGCCACTCGTTATCTAATATTTGAATTTGATTATTTTCTACTAAATTTGGCCATTTTGAGGTAATTTTTGCCAGACTCCTTGGGGCTCTGTGGCGAATAGACTGAGGATTTATGAAAGAAATATCCTGTAGTCAATTATTTTTTAGAGCAAAGCGTTGTATTATTTGACTTACTCCTTCAATATAAAAGTGTAGGCATCTTATTTTGAAAACATGCAATTCATTTTCGTTTAAAGTACTTGCATTCACTGCAGTACCGAAATATATTTCTTCTAAAGGCAGCATATTTTTTGGATTCTTAAAGTCAATATCACCAAGAGAAGTCTTTGAAAAAATTTGGGGTTTGATAAATAATCTAAAAATCTTTTAATAACTGTGATAACTGATGAAAATATATTGGTGATTTGAGGATTTTCTGATTGCATTTGTCGATTTAAATTATTAAACAAAGGTAAAATAAATTGTCAAAATTCTAAATACAATTTATATGCAGGATTTTAAAATTTTTTCAATATACTGTGTGCTTGAACATCCTCTCTACTATTAAAAGCAGCATCTGTAAAGAAAAGAACAAGTGCATTAAATTGTTCAAGCACTTTTCGACAACACTTATCAGTGAAAACCAGCGAGTCTGACAAGGATGTAAGATTTTATGTATTTTAACATTGGAAAATTCTTGGAAGACTTTCAATTGACTGTTGCCAAAATAATTGTAAATATCTCGCGTAAGGGCTTCAATATTATTAAGAAGTTTATGGCAAGCAGAACCAGCACATACCGCAAAACTATAACCGATACATTTTAATACAAAAATATTTGGAATTATTTCAATTAATCGAGATGCTACAGAATTATGACGTCGCATCATATTTGAAGTTCCGTCTGCGGCAAAACCTATCAAATTTGATTTGTAAGGAACGTTGCTTTGTTCAAAAAATGAAATAATTTGTTGAAATAAGGTCTCGGCTTTAGCACTTTCAACTGGTAAAAGAGTTAAGAAGCGGTCTTGAATATTGTTATTGACAAAAACTCTTACTAGCAAACATAAATGTTTGTTAGTAGTTCTATCAGAACTTTCATCAATAATTAAACTGAATTTATTACTTTTTAAAATTTCAATGAGACTTCGAAATGAATAAGCTCCCATAACATTTTTAATTATGTTTGTAGTTTTTGTACGGGCCTATTTAATAGCCTTGGCAATGCTTGAATCAGGATATACTGCTCTCAACAAGTCTCCACTACAAAGGCCGCCACCTTCCATTCCGCGTTCTTATCATGAGTATCTATTCCAGTGGACATCATGTCCTTTATAGATCTTTGCTTCTTTTGACTCTGAGAAGCTTGCTTATGTTTTTCTGTTTTTGCATGTCTGTGTAGTTGAAGTTTTCCAGCTTTGAATTTTATGTTAACATTGCACGCAGTACAATGACCATAACTCGGTCCCTAAAATTTTTGCTTAATAATTGTTAATTGTTAAACACATTATAACCGAACTACCTTTCCACTAGCCTATAACCATCCCGTCAGGTTGGGTTCTTCTTCCCATCGATGCTTGTAGCCCTGTTGGTATTTGCGTTTTTTGCGGGGAGTCTGAGGGCTATTAATTTTACCTTGCTCCTCTTCAGAACTGCTGTGCTGGTGAAAACTACAACAAGGTGTTGGTTCTGCCATTTGCACCTTAATTGATATGTTAAAATTACAACTTTTGTTTTTATTGTTTTTTTTGTGGACAGTTTTAACTTACCAGTTTTCAAAAATTTATAAAACACTGCACTATGAACACAAACAATATTTCCAACGAGTTATGGCAACTAGTAATAGCTGCTAACATTCGGCAGAAATGACAACGTTTCGTTTCGCCTTTAGGAGTATAACAAATAGTTCGGGGAACTCCCCATTTAGCTGTCAAACTTTAAGTTATTGCAGTGAGCTTCATTACAGATCCCTTTATCAAAGGTTTGAGCTGCACGTCAAAAGAGGCAGCAAAAAATCTTAGCAAATTAAACTTCTCAACAATACAATATAGGTATAAAAGGTATACAAGACTTGCTTGTATTATGAAAAACGGTAGATTGTATTATTATGATATGATGCGTTATCGATGACGACTGCAGACCGTGAAGGAAGATTGGGAATTAATTTCTCTTCTACCCATTTGAAAAAGTTGTCAGCATTCATCTCATCATGATAGTCGCTGGACTTGGACCCCGATCCGAAAATTAATAGAGCATTTGGGATAAAAGCCATTTCACCCCCCGCATGAATCATGATTAATCTCCGGCCTTTACTTACGGGCCTAGCAAAGGTTGTATGACCCGTTTGATGGACCCAAAATTTGGATTGGACATGAGAGCTATGAATATATCTCTCATCGAGGAATACAATAGGCCTGCCCTCTGCTCTGTACCTTACTATTTCTCTTAAATATTTGATTCGCTTCGATCGGATGTCATGCGATTCCATTAAAATTCGCCTTTTATCGGGGGTTTTCATCCATTGAAATCCAATGGATTTCAAATAGTGCCACAAAGAGCTTACTCCCCCGGTAAACGGCACCTTATCGCGACGCATGACAGCCAAAACACCTGTAACAAAAGATTTTTTTATTAGTATCTACAATTATTATTACACTATAAATCTGTCCCAGCCACGAATGGACAGTGAGACATACAATTGAAGCCTTTTTATCCACTGAATATAATCCGACTGTTTCTTGATATATCAATGATATTTTTTGTTTGTTATTGTTTATGTTTGTAATTTTTTAATAACAGTTATTGCAGTCTCCGATTTATAAAAACCAACAGTTCAAAATAGACGCTGTGATAGCATATTTTTATTACTACAGACTTAGTTGAACAAATATGACGTCATATTCACAGTATGGTTAATAATATGGGTGTAGCGTGTAGGCGCTACTGTCTTCTTGCTTAAATTTTAAATCACGATTGCGAGAAAGGTGATAATTATTGTTTTTGAAAAAATAACCCTATAGTTCTTTATAAACTTGAGTTTCCCAAAACTTGTCAAATAGCCCTATTGTATAACTCAAATGACATATTTATTTGTCTTACAATGTGAAATTGTCATTTGTAGTCTATTGTTTCAAGTTAAATTGTAGCTAGATTTTAATATTACTTACTGCGTGACGATGGCGAACGTTTCTCGTACAAATAGAATTCATTGATAAGTTTGCGAATGTGCTTTTGTTTGTTACCCGCTTTTATTATCGATGTGATCTGGTTTATGGACAGCCCTGTAGCTACTACAGTCCGTTGCTGATAATTCTTTAAGGGAATCACTATTCCAGACTCTGCTTCTTTTTTGCAAAACTGATGCACTTTGAATGCCACTTCTTTGGCATCGGGTTGTATTCTCTTATGCCTTCCTGGTGCTTCCCCACCAGCAGCTAACGTACTAGGTTCTACAGATGTGATAACATCACGAAGTGATTGATTAAAGAAATTAAATAGATAGTAGATTTTAACTTACGTTCTTGGTGATCACTCATAATGAATTTTGACTTTTAAAATCACTAATGTTTTTAAGACGTTGAATGTCACGGGGGTCACCGGTGATCGGCACTGATCTTGACAGTGACGCCATGGGCGTCACCGGTGACCGGCGCACTCAGACTGATAAAAATATATATAATTTAAACAAATGACGATACTTATAATTTTTTATTATTATCATCGTTGATGTAGGGGTGTGAGGAAATGAATGCAGTATAAGACATCTGAAAATAGTTTTATTTATACATGAAATATAGTTTTTTTAAATATAGTTTATTATGCACGCAACTTCCGATGTGTTGTCTTGAAGCACTCTAAACAAAGAAAGGGTGAATCATTACAGCCTTCACAATATGTCACGACTTTTTTGCTACGGTTTTTTGCAATTATTCTTCCTAGCTTCTCTGAATTTTTTTTGTAACAAATTTTGCAAAATCGTCGTACTATTCGAGCTTTTCCCGGCATTGCTTTTAATTCATGACGTGGTTTTCTCTGCGGAGTGGAAACTTCAACTTCATCGTCACGACATTTTGCTAAATACATTGCAACTTTCATTCTGAAATCGGGAATTTGAATATTTGTGCGTGTGACCTGTTTGAATAATACCATGACATTTACTATACATGTATTCAATAACAGTTCCATTGCTAATTTTTTATACCACTTTAAACTTTTACGTAATGGTGAACTATAAGCTATCATTTGGTCTGATAAATCGACTGATGATTTTCCTAGATTATAGTCTACAATCATTTTCGGTTTTTCACATGAATAAAATTTCTTATGTACAGTAGCCATTTCTGCCGAATGTTTCGTTGAAAGCATCAATACGTCTGTCTTGTCTTTCCATTTTAAAATTGTTATGCCTGATTTATTTTCGCGAGCAATGAATTCTCCCCGTTTTAATTTTTTGGATACTACTTCTACTGAATTTCCACGTCGATTTTTCCTTAGGGTACCCACTAAATGTGTATTATTTGCGATTAATTGTTCTGCCAGATCAACACTCGTGTACCAGTTGTCTGTACAAACAGTATGTCCTTTACCCAATATATTTTTGCAAAGAGTCATTACAATCTCTGACGATATGGTTCCTGCTGTTTTATCTCTATTTTTTTCTTTTCCAGTGTATATTTGAAAAGAATAAGTGTATCCAGCACCACAGCATAATTTAAAAACTTTAATTCCATATCGATGCCGTTTTTGTTTCAAATATTGTCGAAATATTATGCGGCCTCGGAAGGGCACCAATGATTCGTCTACGCATAATATTTCATCTGGATTGTAGTATTCTTTGAAACTTCTGTTTAATATGTCGATAATGTGAGTAATTTTGGATAATCTATTACTAGGATCGTTTACTTCATTATTACTAAAATGAATAAATCGTAACAGTAATTCAAATCGATTTCTCGGCATCACTGTACTTGGGAATGCCTGCTGATATTCTTCATTTCTGCTCCAATACAGGTGAATTTTGGGTAAACGTACTAATCCCATCCATATGATTAAGCCAAAAAATCGTTTTCTTTCGTTTGGATTTGTTTCAATCCATTTATCAAGACGTCGTGATCGCTGTTCTGATACTATTTACGCAGCATATATATTTGTTTGGTTTGCAATAATTTCAAATCTTTCATTCGAAACAAAAAGGCAATAAGAACTATGCGGTTCAGTATAATAAAAAATTTCAGAATAATGTGTATTGATTCCCGATGAAGAAGAAAATGTAATCTTTGGTTGATTACACGAAGGAATATGCCAATTTGTATCACTTACTTCTTCTTGTGTATAATTTTCGTCATTATTACCGTCATCTTCAAATTCACTTTCACTATCTGATTCAATTCGACGGCGACGTATTGAAGATCAGAAAAACTGCTCGAGGAACTTTCCTCACTGTCTGAAAACACTCTACATCGTTTGGAAGGACTTGGTAAAAATACATCGTCAGTTGAACTGCTTGAAGCAGAATCTTCATTTGAAATCATAATTTTATGGGCTAACTAAAAAATTAAATAAAAGATACGAAATGCAACATTTTTTTTTGTATATAAAAGTATAATAGAGATTCTCACCTGATTGTTAACACTCGAAAAGAATAGAATCGTAAAACTAATTCTCAACCAGACAAAACTATCTAATAAATGAACATTGAAATAAAAAATCAGATGCGTAGTTACTTTATTTTCTAATTATCAGGTAATAGTTCTAAGAAATTATACATTGTGTGCAAAATTTCCTTTAATTCCATTGACACCAACTCGCGTCTAACTAGATGTTATGTCTATCTAGCAACAGACTATTAAATTGTTTGTAACTTTGAAAAGAATAAGACATATCTCTGTCTAACGCATTTACAGCATGAGATGTATTTAGTTGGCCGTGGACAATTTTCAAGACTCAATGTTTACAACAGAGGCATAAATGTTTGTTGATATTGTTATCTCTTATAAGTTGAATTCCATACTTATTTATAGCAACTATTAACCTTGACTAAGTATGTGTATTAGGGTGGTCGTTGAAAATTATTTTTTTTCAGCCGCCCTAAAAAAACGTTCCTTTTGATGAAAAAATACGGGGGAATTTTTTTCTTTTTTTTGGACAACAAGAACACGTGCCGCACGCCCTTTGAAGATTATTTCTTCATAAAATCACAGTTTTTTCAAAATATCTCTTAAAGTAGACGGATTTGAGAAAAAATCATTGAGGCAATTTCATAGGAAATAAAATTCTCCACAAAAAAGGTCTCATTTGATTTTTTCAGAAACTTGATATTTATGGAGATATTTTCAATAATAGACTCAATAACTCCATAAAATCAAAATTTTCAGACGTATAAACATATTTTTTTCGGAAATAAAAACCATTAAATTAATAGTTGTAAATTTGTCTCAAGTTACAAAATGGTTTTTATTTCCGAAAAAAATACGTTTATACGTCTGAAAATTTTGATTTTATGAAGTTATTGAGTTTATTATTGAAAATATCTCCATAAATATGCACTTTATGAAAAAATACAAAGACACCTTTTTTGTAGAGAATTTTATTTCTATGAAACTGCTTTCAATGATTTTTTCTCAAATCCGTCTACTTTAAAAGATATTTTGAAAAAACTGTAATTTTATGAAGAAATAATCTTCAAAGGGCGTGCGGCACGTGTTCTTGTTGTCCAAAAAAAAGAAAAAAATTCCCCCGTATTTTTTCATCAAAAGGAACGTTTTTTTAGGGCGGCTGAAAAAAAATAATTTTTAACGACCACCCTAATGTGTATCTTAACAGTGGAAGGTGACTAAACAATAAACATAAAAGCCTCCGACTATTTGACGTACTCTGACCACATAATTGGAGAAGGAGCCTTCCTTCCACTCTTCTAATATACCTAGCTACATTAGTTCAATCGTCAATATTTTTAGAAATCGCACTCCAGCGCCACGGGGGTCACCAGTGACCCCCGTCGCAATTAACATGCCAAACATGGTTATACACTGTAACTTATCTATTACAGGTAATATTTCGTAATTATATGCAGCGCATAATAGAAAATTCATCGTGGCGCCACGGGCAATTCCGGTAAAATTGGCGTGGCGTTCAACGTGTTAAACACTTTTAGTCTGTTTAACTTTAAACACTTTTGGTCTGTTTGGACTATCAGTTGTGACTGACTTTAGTCCTTTTTTCATCGTAAAATCGTAAAATCCAAGGATTAAAATATCCAGAATCGGTATATAAAAAAAGTATTTTTAGAGATATTTGGTTTTATTTGACAAAACTTTGTTACGCTTCATTGGTTTTACAACTGAACCCCTAAAAAGTGGTTAATTAACTACCATACGGAGAAAGTTAGTCAGTGAGGTATTCAAAAAAATTAAAATGGGAATGAAATATCTAGATCTCCCTGGAAATATAAATTCTCTGTGGAATCTTTTATTGCCTCTATAAACAGTAAAAATTAAAAAAAATAGATATACATGATTTAATAAGAGCACATATGATCTAAAAATATAAAATAAAAACTTTTTATGTAGGAACAATATGTAGGATATTTACAGTTACCGATCTTTCTACTAAGGCCGCGGTCCATTTGGACGCATATGCACATATGCGTTGACGCCTCTTGTGCCTGTATGAAACCGGTCCGGGATCTAGTGCATGAATCATTCAGCTGACAACTGTAAGAAAGCAGTCCATTTGTATTTTTCGTGAGGAAGAAGAAAATGAAAGTTTGATAAATAGTGAGATAGAAGAACGTATTATTTTATCTATTAACGAAAATGTAAAAATACCGAGAATCAGAAACTACGTTGAAGAAGTAGTACCTAGTTATAGGGATGAGACGTTCATTATATTCATACATAACATTTGTCTTTTACGACATGATTAATTGGCAATTGATCTAGATGGAAGTGAGGAGAGTGTTGAAACAACAACGAATATAAGAAACCGAAGACATCGTAGTATGGCTATAATTAAAAGGGATATAATTTGTAATGAATTAACGGTCAGAAATAATTATTGAAATAATTTTTTATAAAGAAATACTTTTTTCAAAAAAATGACCTACTTATATTTACAAAAATACATCTTCATTTTTATGTACAGATACCAACCAAAAACGATGGTTTTGCAGGGTATCTCCTATAAGGAGAATTCGTACAAAATAATGGATAGTACATTCCTGTCCTACTTTTTCCTGACTAGTCAGATGGTGCAATTAGATTTTTGCTATGTTCTTTTGTTTTCGAGTTATGGCCGTTTTTTCACTTTTTTTGCGATTTCTAAGATGCCTTATATCTCGTAGGCTTTCAAAAAAGTTGACGATTTTTCCACAGTTTCTAGCGCAGTTTTTAAAGCTGATTCTATTTAGCTAATTAGATTTTCTTTAGTTCTCACCGTTTTTGAAATAAAAGACAAACTTATGTTTTTTTAAATGGAACCTATATTTAATTTATTGCTCATTAAATCGCTTATTTTTTTCTGATTTCAAATATATATAGTTTGATATAGTTATAATCAAAAATGCGGGAGTTATTTTGAAAATGTCGATTTCGCAAGTAGTGATTACAAAAATTATACTCTTAAGGACTTTAGAGTGCCATGAAACAAATTTTACCTATTGCAAAATACGAAAACAAAAGAATAAATAAATAGCAACCAAAATAATAGTTGGTTGACAAACTAAAAAACGCTTGTTTCATAGCACTCTAAAGTCTTTTCGAATATGATTTTAGGAATTCTTCCCTGCGAAATCGAAATTTTTCAAATAACTCCCGCATTTTTGATAATAACTATATCAAACTATATATATATTCGAAATCAGAGAAAATAAGCAATTTAATGGGCAATACATTAAATATATGTTCCATTTAAAAAAACACAGGTTTGTGTCATATTTCAAAAACGGTAAAAGCTAGAGAAAATATAATTAGCTAAATAGAATCAGCTTTAAAAACTACACTATAAACTGTGGAAAAAGCGACAATTTTCTTGAAAGCCTACGAGATATAAGACATCTTAGAAATCGAAAAAAAGTGAAAAAACGGCTACAACTCGAAAACAAACAAACATAGCAAAAATATAATTGGACCATCTTACTAGTCAGAAAAAAGTAGGACAGGAATGTGCTATCCGTTAGTTTGTACGAGCTTTCCTTATAGGAGATACCCTGCAAAACCATCGAAAACGGTCCATCCTGTACATAAACATCGTGAAAAAGCCTATACCGTTTGGACTCCTGTATCTATACTTCGTGGTTCTATTGAAAATGACGCTTAAAATGTCGCATGGTTTGGTTGCACTACCTCGATAACTCATGCAGCCATATGCGTTGTTGATGACGTCACATCAAAATTTTAATGACGTCACGGCTGTGTTTGTGTGCGCATGAGGCGTCAAATGGACCACCTGCAAAAATGCATATGCGTCAAATGGACCGCGAACTAAGAGATTTCAAATATTTGAGTACGGTCCATTATTCTACTTGCAACTATCTGCCTATCATAAATAACAATATATGTCCCTTTGCGAACAATGGTAGTAAGTACTTGCCTGGGGGCAAGACAAATATCTCTAAAAATACTAAACACGTGTGCGTGACCAATTCTAACTATGAAAACGTCGAAAAAAATATCCACTCATAAAGCAGATTTTTGAAAAACAAAGATTGTATGTTGATATCGAAAAGGTTTAGGTTTTAGCCGTTTGACATTTTTTTTTCTATTAAGACGTTGTTTTCTTCAAGATAAAAATTTAAATGAACATAATAAACAAGTTTAGCACCAAGGTCAAGCTGCTGTTTAAGAAATTTAAGGTAAATCGGGCCTAAGAAAAACGAATAATCAAATGTCAAGTATTAGACAAGGTGGCTTCTAAAATTTAATATATTTAATATAATTTCAATTAGCCTGCCGTAGTCTTTAGCTGGACGCCTATGGATGTCCCACTTTTAGGCCACACCTCACTGCACATTATCGGTGAATTACTTCAATCTCAGTAGAATCCCCCGTCCCCCACACGATACCAATCAATATACCCTCCGCGGATGCAATGGACGATAGAATCAAAAGGGTAAGTGTTTAATTTAATAATTCCTTTTATAGTTTTAACCGGTTCAAGACAATTACTATTAATTAATAGCTCTATTTTTTACGACTTTTCGGTCGGTTGTGCAAGTTTTCAATATCTGGCTGTACTTTTGAATAATAGTTCCGGTTTTCATTTTTCAATAGTCCTCTCCATTCGTCTTGTAAATTTAGGTATGACTGACTGTTTTTATCTATTGATTTAAAATTATTGACATTAGGGGCCTTTACCATCCGTACGAATGAAGTCTGCGCGAAAAAAGAAGAGACCGACGGTTTCTGCGCAAAATAGCAGAGACAAGTCTCTCCAAAAATCCATGTGTCTGGTCTTTTTAGTCTGAACGCAAATATTTACTAGAGACCAAAGACAATTCACGGTCACTCTAAAATTGTCGATTATAAGGATAAAATATACATTCCTCTCTTTCTTTTGGAGAGACCTGAGGTCTCTTGGAATGTTGAAAAGTTTTTTACAGAGACCACAGAGTTTTCTCTTATATATGCTATTGTTTACTCTAAAACAACCCTGATCGGTTTAAAATTCATCAATTAAATTTTTAGCGACTGCAATTCAAAAATATAAAATGAAATCAATTAATTGTGACGGTAAATGGTAGTCATCATAATCAAATGGAACTATTGTTGCCATAATTGTTATTGCTTTTATTAAAACAGAAAGATTAAAATCCTTTCCGCTTTTGAGATATTATTGGAATGTACTACAGTAAAAATATAAGGATAATACGTCTCGGAAAAGGAAATAATTTGAGGGAAAATTTAATAAAATCATTCTATAAACCACATAAATTCAATGATTAAATTTAAAATATTAATTTTCAAATACAAAAACCTGTATTATTGTCAATTTTAACCCTAATCGGTTTTAAATTCATTATTTGCTGCAATTTAAAAATATAAAAAGATATGAATTAACTGTGTTTTTCAACTTAAGATTTTTTCGCCTTGATTCGTGCGCAATGTTAGGCGAACACGTTTTTCGAATTAAGACAGTTTTTTACAAAATAGGAAAATATTGTCAACAAAGAAACATGGTGCTAAATATCAACCAAGCCGAATTTTATTAGTCCCTCAATTTGGGTTAATACTTACAAGTATAATAGTCGGAAATTCCAGAATTTGTGAACATATGGCTATTGCTATTAAATATAAAGTTGTATCTTATGTATCCATTACTGCTAAAATATTAAAAACAAAGGAAAAACAACCCTAATCGGTTTTAAATTCATTATTTACAGCAATTTTAAAATATAAAAAGAAATAAATTAACTTTATGATAATATCAACCATCTGGAACTATTTTTACCATAATTGTTATTCTTTTCATTTAAATCAAAATATTACAACCCTTTCCGCTTTTAAGATATTATTGGAACAGTAAAAATATACGAAAAATACGTCTCAAAAAAGGGAATAATGAGAAAAGTTTCAATTTCTTCGCGTAAAAAATTATTAAAAAAATTAAGAAAATCATTTTATAACCATACAAATTAAATGATTGAATTTAAAACATTAATTTTCAAATACATAACCTTTATTGTCAATTTTCTCGCTGGATCTTGCGCAATGCTAGACAAATTGTATCAGTAAAAGTCTCACGAATCTTATGTTATTGTAAAAATATCTGCTTTGCATTTATACTACAAAGACTTTTGGGCGGATTTAAGTGACCTTGATTTGTCTGCGGATTTGTCTCTGTTGTAATGTAAACGCAACTTGTTGAAGTCTCCGGATTTGGTCTATATATTGGTCTCCGTATTTGTCTCTGAAAGACTTGTCTGCGGATAAGTCTCTTAGTGTAAAGGCTTTTATTGAAATCATTGCTAGTGGAATTGAGTATACGGTCTATACTATAAAGTATTTGATTTTTTTTAGATTCAGTTTTAGTTATCAATACAGAGTTCGAATCAGAATAGTATAGTCCGTAATTTTTAGCGTCACTGGTAAGATAAATCGGCTTGTAACCACATTTTGACTCAGTGAGAATATTATTATTATTCATCAGTCGGTCAGTTCTGTTAAAGTTGGTATCAAATTGTGTATTCATGTCAGAAAATGCTTTGACTCCTGGTAAATCATAATAAGTTGATGAAAATTGGGGATGTGTTAAGTCAAATCCGTAGGTTGTCGTACAAAATTGAGCGATACTCATATCACAATATTTATGTTGACTATTTTCCGAATCTACCATTTCAACTGATTTTATACCGCTCTCAAGTCCGTCTAGAGCTCTGTACAGTACTTGACTATTGAGTATCGAGATTCTATCTTCAGAATTTTTATTTATTTCATCTAATGATTTGTCTGCATTTATCACAAGATTAATAAATAAAGTCACTATCTCTGATAAGTTGGTTGTTGAAGTTGTTAGATTCAGGATCACTTAAATTATTAGTTGTTACGAATTCAGAAGTATCACCAAATGAACTAACAGGGTTTTCATTAATGGTGGTTGAATTTTTATTATTGACAGCTGCAAGTAATTTCGTTGTTCCACTTAATGCCTCAATGTGAGTTTTAAGAAATGAAACAATTTCAAATTTTTTTTATTGCAAACAATATGGCTCTTCATGTCTTTGAAATATTCTTCACTTACCGCTGAGCTAGCTGTTATTATTGATTCTAGATTGTTTATTACACCCTCATAAAATAATTTTGGTACAATAGCAGCCCAAGTTATAAAATAGTTGCATAAATTAATCAATCTATCAGCAAAATCTCTATTTGAGTAATCATTGTGAATGGTGCCTTTATTGTTAATATCACATTTTAATTTTTAACTTTAATAAAAATTTTTTGACAGGCCTCAATGTGCTCTTTTTGTTTGAATTTTGAGCTTCATCGTTAATATTTTCAGAATTGATTGTCGATAAATCAGCAAACAAATGATCTTCAGAAAATGCCGGTAATTCCTCTGGTCTCATCTTCATAATATTTAATAATTTATTTTTGCTATTATAATACAAATCTTTTTTTAGTTTTCAAAATATTCAGAGTAAGCAACAATTAACACTGCCACTAAATTACTTATAAAATCTGTAAAATTTGTTGAATTGCGCAATGTATTGAGATACCTCATATAAAAATCTTTTTGAGTGAAATTGTTTTTATTAACCCCTTAACTGCCGGGGAAAACTTACATAGTTATAGGGAGTATTGGGGGTGGAGAAAAAAGAGGCACTCTTTTCAATCTAAAACCGTTTATTTTTACGAGAAGAAAAATAACGGCGTATTGCAAAGAACCGTACTTCGGACAAGCGTATATATACGCCATGGGCAGTTAACGCATCGACTTAGCCAGGCGTATATATACGCCCGCGGCAGGTAAGGGGTTAAAGCAAGACCAAATTGAAACAAGTTTTGAGAGGTGTTTATTTTTGACTATTAATAATGTCATCACAACATTCATCAATGTATTGATTAAGTGACATATTATTAAAAGCTAAAGCACAGGCATTTAAGTGGAGCCATTCCCGTAACCAATAAACTAATGTATTAGCATCGTGTTTCTCTGATACCAATTGTATCAGCGGTAGTGAGGAATTTTTGTAAGAAGCTATAACTTGGTAGTATAGTTTAATCCGTGTAGAATTGTCATAAGCCGGTAAACTTCGGACTAAACCTGCTGTTGCGTCAATACTAATACTGCCGAGAGAATTATGAGTTATGAAAGACTTATACAAAACAATTTGTTCTGGTAACCAATATATGCTTTGTCAATAGAAATTTATCTGATGCTCTCTGAATATTTTGAATCATACTTCATATCTAAAACATCTAGTATCGGATGTGAAAAACTTTTTAAATTTAATCTTTTCTTTTCTCCGTATATACGACATTCTTAAGAGCTCCACCGTTGGGCAAATTAGCTGGCTTATCGTCTCCAAAATCCATAAGCTCGTTGGCTTTCATACGGCGCCACATGTAAACGGATTTAGTCTTAATTTCGTTGGCAATAATTCTGCGCGTAGGCGCACGAAGTTGTCGTTTCTTCACATGTTTAATCTATCGAGAATCATATGTGGAAATATGAATATCAACGCCATTTTTTATGGATTCCTCACAACTATACAAATGAATTTCGTTGTGACACTCACTGCACGTATACCAAATTTGCTCGTTGAACGTGAACATAGATAAGTATAGATCGGACACTCCATGATAAATTTTCCGCCATTTTGTTTTAACCGGTGCTGGGATGGCGCTAGAGAAGGCTACGATTACAGAGCTCTGTACGTCATATATGAAAGGTTTGCGTCCCTGATGCAAAAAGGCGGTAAATTTAAAATATATTTCCAATGTTTTTTTATAATTTATTGTGATGTTAAAATAAAAGAACAAGAAACGTTGAATTCGATTTATTAAAAAAGAAAACAAGATATACATAATACAAATATATAACTTAAAAATTATTTGTCAACAGTATTTGTTTTTAAATAAATAGAAATTGCATTACTAAATTGTTTTCTCCAATAAAATACAGCGTAGAACTCGTACTGTTGACAAATAAAATTCACAATCGAAGTTGTTTCAAGTATAAAATAAGTTTGGCCCAATAACATGGTGTACCTTTATTAATTTAATGTTCCAACTTTGAATTTTTTCCTTAGAAATCGAATTTTTCAAAATAGCTTTAACATTTTTGTGTACATTTAGAATTAGAAACACTCAACCAGTGTTCTGTTCTTTTGTATGAAGGAGCTTTCCTTAAAGGAGATATCCTGCAAAACCATTGAAAATGTGCCACAGACTAATAAAATTTTGGAAAACGTTCAAATGGAGGATCATCTGAATTGCAAATCAAACTTCCCTTAAAAATTAACACAAATTTATAAATTGCATTATAACTAAATTTAAAACTCAACTTACTTAATAAACTCTCAAAAACTCTAGGCTTTCAATTAACAATTTTTAATGAACTAAATAAACGATTAACAAGAAAATATAAAGACCAAAAATACTGACAACGACTTTGATTAATAACTATTTATCTTGACCGGATAATAGACGAATTAGTTTATGTCCAGGATAATTTGCGATAGCTGCGCTACCTACGAGCGGTTAAGAGTTAGGCATTATTCCTTCCATTACAGAGTCCCCCCCTGAACGTGAATTTCCACATATACGGCATATACATGGAGAATTTTTTGACACATTTGACGTTTAAAAATTCACGTTCAAGCAGCAAATTGGGTATACCATCAATTGATAAGAATATTGCACTGTCTCTACTTATCTTTGGAGTTCCAAAAGCACAAGTGAGTTTAAGTTTATTCCAAATTGAAGAGTAAATCTTGTCTGCCCATCCAGGGTCAAAAACTTCATAATCTCGACCGTCATTGTATTTTTTAAAATTTAATCCAAATTTTTTCCAATCAGTAGCAGATAAATGAAAAACTGCCTTTATTTCAGGTAAATTAAGAATGTTTTGCTTTTTCGAGCAATTTGCATCATTATCAATTTTTGTTTTTTTCTTTTTTGCTTTACTAGACCATGGATTTTCTCGGCTACATTATTTCTGTTTCCTGGTATATAGAGTCAGATATACTCTACAGACATTCCGGGCAACTCATTCATCGCTTTATTTCAAATTTCATCATTGAAGCTGATGAATTTGCCATTTTCCATAAATTGAATTTTTTTAACTTTTCGTATATTTCTTCAGCTGAATACAGTTACAATTCGCGGCATTCTAATTTTAAACTAAAAACCAATGAGTACAAAACCTTGAAAAGGACATCGATAAAGGAATAAACTTACTTAAGGTAGTTGTCCTGCTACAATATTGTCAAAAAGTTTTGGATTATTTGCGTAGATGAGCTTGTAGTGAAATGAGCCATAATTTTTGTCTAAGACTGTACCCATGGATATATAGGATTACACAAATACTATTAAACATTTTCATAACGTCGCGTATGTCAAGTATCTCTTAAAATTAAAAATATGTCAGTGCAGTGACTGTCCAAATGACTATTTTTTTTGCAGATTCAAAAAGCCACCGCGAGCTTGCGTTACGTTAAAATCGTCAGAATTTTGAATCGTAGCTTCCTTTAGAGTCACTTAACACCCCTCTAAATATCTCACGAGCTCGAGTAAATTTTTTTTCTAGATTTTTTACCCTTCCGTACGGCCACCCTCACCATGCAAACCGGCAGATTAACATATTTCCGTTATCAGAGGTACGAGGGATATACGCAATATCATTATCTGTTTATGTGACGGTTTTTTTTTACCTTTTTGAAAGTCTGTCGACGCTCCCCCCACCGTTAAAAGCGTATACATCAGCGGTGGGGGAACTTTTTTAATCGGTACCCCAAAATATTTTTGTGTAAGTTGATATTACCCCATGGCGAAGAGCAAAAAAAGCGAAATCGCCTCTTTTTAGCATCTTTCATATTATGATAATTTTGAAAAGAAAACAATTACTAAAAATCTAATTTCAACATCATTTATTCAATTTATCAATGTAATACCTAGTAATACATAACGGTAATAATAGTAATATAAGTAATATACAGTTGAGGAAAAAACATTCGCCCCCACAGAAAATATAAGTAGGAGCTATCATATCCGTCATGGAAGCGAATTTTTTTCCCGAAAAAAATCATTTAAATTAATAGGAGATTATGTATTTAGGCGTAAAACTGGAACTTTGCGTGCTGAAGCTGACTGTTGTCTGCCGAACAGTAGTGAGGCAGACATATCAGCTGAAGCACACAAAGACAGTTTTGCGCCGAATGACATATACTAGTTTATCTTCAAACGTCTTAATTTTGAACATTTTTTAATATTGAGAAGTTTTTAAAAATTAAAATTTTAACTGATCACAATATCTTGGCAGTACTGCCATGTACTGTTTCCATGGCGATGCAAAAAATAAATTCAAACAACGAAAAAAATTAAACGCCAGTGTTTTGTGAAATCGTTAATCAGTTTATTTCACGCTTACATAACGAATAAAACTGTACGATGTCGAGTTCCGACCGACCTTCTACTCCTCCTCTAGTCATTGAAGCTGCGAGAGAGTCTATCGAAAAATTACTACCGACTAAATCTGCAAGTGGCTAAGAATCGGCCTACGAAAAATTCTTAAAGTGGTGTTCCGCGAAAAATGTGGAAGTGTATTCGGAAAGCGTCTTATTAGCTTAGTTTTTGGAATTAACTCGAACCTTGAAAAGTTCTGCTCTCTGGTCGAAGTATTCAATGGTGAAGTCTTCCTTAAATTTAAAGAAAAAAACAAGGAGAGGGTTACAAGCCAAAAAAATCCGAAATCATATCAAAAGAAGAATTTGACAGGTTTTTGTACGACGCTCCTGACGAGATTTATCTAGGAACAAAGTAACAAGTGACTGCGAACCAAGTACCAGTGAAAAGGCTAGCGAGATTAATTCAAATAATATTATTAATATGTAATTCTGCAATACATGTTGTTGGCGCTAGGGGATTACTTCAAAATGCTAATATTACTAACTGTGTGTTTCACATTAACGTTAACAACTAATAATTTGTAATATGATTAGTTTGTAATAAATTATGTTTACTTTGTTGAAAATTATTGTTGTTCATTTTTATTTGCCTAAGCTCATAAAAAAGAGCGCCTAGGCACACAATAGTAGATTATGTTATTAGGCGTAAAACTGGAACTTTGTGTGCTGAAGCTGACTATTGTCTGCCGAACGCTAGTGAGGCAGACATGTCAGCTGAAGCACACAAAGACAGTTTTGCGCCGAATGACATATACTAGTTTATCTTCAAACGTCTTAATTTAACATTCTTTTTATTGAAAAGTTTTTAAAAATTAAAATTGTAACTGATCAGAATATCTTGGCAGTACTGCTTCCATGGCGATGCAAAAAACAAATGTCAAACAACGAATAAAATTAAACGCGAGTGTCAGATCTTGTCATTTTGTCTGCCTAAGCTTATAAAAAAAGAAAAAAGCGCCTAGGCACACAAAATGCTATTTTTACCTTGTCATTTGAGTCACAAAAACTCACTTTTGTGACTTTTGAAGATAAAATGCAATTTTTACCTTGTCATTTGAGTCACAAAAGCTGTCACTTTTGTGACGTTTGAAGATAAAAAATATTTTTTATGGGGGCTATATATAAAATTTAAACTAGTTTTTTCGTCTAATAATACAAGAAAAATATCATATGAATTACAAAATAACAAGAAATTATCATTTACTTATATTTTCTGTGGGGGCGAATTTTTTTTTCTCATCTGTATATATTAAATTGAAACCTATTGGGGTACAATTGAGGGTTGACAATGTGGGGTACTGTAACATATAATAATAATAATAATAATAATAATAATAATAATAATAATAATAATAATGGTGGTACCAACAAAAATTAAAATTGAAAAAATTAGAAAAAAAGAATAATTGAAAACATTCTTCATCCACGTTTTGGAGAAATGATGTTGTTTCATGTTCGATACAATTGCTTCAAAATTGGGACTTTTTGATGTAAGAGCGATTTGAATACAGTCTTCGGCGTTTAATCGATTTCTGTTCTTCGTTTTTATGTTCATTAGAGTGGAAAAGCCTTGTTCGCACAAATATGTTGTTCCAAATGGCAACAATTTTTTAACCGCCTCTTTATGTGCAATTTTGAAAGCCTTTGCAGCTTTTGACATCCAAAAAGACGACACATTTGGTTTACTCTCAAATTGAATAAGTGCTTCAGAATTAGATCGAAGTTCAAGAATTGCTTCTGCCAAACCTGAAGGTTCTTCTGGTATCATAGCAATTTCACATTTAAAAGGATCTACAATCCGACTGGCAGTACGTGTATCTGGAAGGTAATCTGAAAACCGCTTTCTGAGTTTGATAAGATGTCTTACAATTGTATCCTTGATGCATCAAAAGTAATATTTTCGCATCTTCCAAAAACAGAGCTAACCTTGAAAAAGAAGCTATCTTGTTCTGTTCTACTTTCTGTCTCCTATATTGCAGCTTTAATCCAAAAGCTGACACTATTTCTCTCGCTGAAATGATATTAATATTCTTTTCTTGCAATTCTTTGTAAAATATGTTTATACTCTCAAAAATGTCCGCTAAATATGCGAGATATGTAACCCAGGAAGAGTTTTTAAACTTATCTGCGAGAATATTTTTTTGATCAAACATAAAAATTTCGACTTCAGTTTTGACAGTCCATACTCGATTTAGTACATTTCCGCGAGAGAGCTACCTTACTTCTGTATAATAAAGTAGGTCCGTATATTCAGCTTCACCGTCCTGACATAATTCACGAAATAGCCGCGTGTTTAGTGCATGTCCCTTGGTAAAATTTACAATCTTGATGACATCATGCATGACGGCTTCCAGTGTAGGTTCTAAATATTTGAGCATAAGGGCCTGGCGATGGATCATACAGTTAGTAACTTCAATATTTGGGTTATTTTTTTTTTACGAAGGCCGAAAAACCATTAATATGACCCAGCATAGCTGGAGCTCCATCTAAAGATATAGAAATACAGTTTTCCCATTTTAAACTTTGCGCATTGAAGTATTCATTTACTTTATTGTAGACATCAATTCCACGAGATCTCAACTCGAGAGGAGAACCAAACAGCAATTCCTCTTCAAAATTATCTGCACCTTTGTAGCGAACATATACCATTAGCTGTGAATTGCTACTAAAATCAGTTGTCTCATCAAGCTGAATAGCAAAATATTTAGCCTGTTTTAATGCGAAAATAACCTGTTCCTTCACATTTTCTGCTAATATAGAAATTCGTCCTTTCACAATTCTCGCAGACAAGGGCACTGAATTCAGTTTCTTCGCTTCTTTTTGACCACACATAATTTCTGCCATTTTTACAGCAGCTGGTTTAACCAAATCTTCACCAATAGTGTATGGTTTCTTATTTCGAGCAATCAACCAGGCTACTTCAAAGCTAGCCCATGATGCTGAATGCTGATCAAATGTACCAAACAAGTTGCTATTCAATCTTTGTCTTTTAACAGATATTTCTAAATTTGCAAAGTATTCTCGCAGTTTGGAAGACAGGTGTGAATGCAAATTATCTAAATGTTTCTTCAATTGACTTTTTTTGAAAGATTCTGAAGTCAGTACCTTCATACATACAACACACTGTGGTTTCATTGCACCATTGTCTTCTATTTGTGTAAAACCGTAATTAAGGAATTCGTCTTGGTATGTTCTTTTTCTATTTGCTGCCATCTGAAGGGAGACAGAAAATAATAGTTGTAAAATACTTGAATTAAATTTTCAAATTGCGGCTTACCTTGATCGATATATCGATGATTAATGATAAAATGGTGGTCTTGTCAGCAACTAACTAGTAAAAACTCGCTCTCTGACTCGTCAATGTATTTATATTTTGACGGTAAGGCACGGACTGAGCTGCACTGAGCGGGTAGCCGGGGCTGCGCTTTACTGCGCAAAGATATAACTCGAGAACACTCTAGTGGTGGGGAGTGAGATGGTGTGGCCTGCATATGTCGCTAAATTGTTTAAGTTGAAAAAAATACTAACAGGTTTATAAAATAGCAAATTAAAAATATATACTTTTTACTCACAAAAGTTTCATTTTTACCCCCAAAATTTTCATTTGTACCCTATTTGGGGTAATTTACCCCGGTTCCCTGACCGCTGATATACATCATATAACATTTTTTCTTCCCATCATCTAATTATCATATTCCATAAGTCTCAACGACGCTCGGGAAAATCCACATTCAGCCTTCGGGCCTCCCCTACTATTATAACACTATTGGTTATACAGTTCTCGCGATATTTTTGGCGGGTACAAGTCTCCAGTTGGTCTCTCGTACATAAAAGCAATAAACTCATTAAAATCACATACAGATGTCGCACTATGACAATTATATTATATGAGAAATTATATTATTATAAGTACCATTATATACAGTTACTGAAAAAAGTCTGCGTACACTAACCATGTGAACTTAAAGGCTTAAAAATAGAACATATTTCAAAGCGAAATTTTGGCTCTTTTATATTTATGCAGTAGAATATAGTGTTTTTTTGGGAATACCTAAACAAATAAAAATTATTTTATATATTGAGAGCAAAAAAAAATTGTTTCTAATTTAATAAAAATTTGAGACGAAAATAGTCTGCGTACACATTCAGAAAACATAAGAAAACTATAAAATAATTCATTTTTAGTATTTCGTAGGGTATCCCCGCCTATGTATAACTTCCTTTAGTCGATTTTTAATAGATTTCACTAACTTTGCAGTATAATCCGTGCTAATTTTGTTACATTCTTCCACTAACTTCACTTTTAGTATAGATTTTGACGTTATGTTGTGCTGTCTAATTTGTTGTTCTAGTAAGGTTCGGTGATTGGGGTGGTGTATGCAGTTGGTGGGGTACATTATATATAAGCCATAGTTTAACTATATGAGCAGTATGCTTAGGGTCGTTATCCTGTTGGAAAGTATAACTATTCACTAAGCCCAACTTTCGTATACTTTCAGGCACATTCTTTTTCAATATCGTTAGATAGCCATGTTTATCCATTGTGGTCTCTATACATTCTAAACTATCCACTCCAGCAGCCGCAATACTCCCCCAAACCATGACACCACCTCCGCCATGATTTACTGTTGGAAGTAAATTTTCTTTATTCCATTCCGTACCCGATCTTCTCCATACAATGCCACGTCTATTTATACCGAAAATGTAAAATTTGCTTTCGTCAGTGAATGGAACTTGCTCCCAAACTTTCTGGCATATTAAGGTGCTGTTTGGCAAAAGCGATATGCTTTTTGCGATTAATTTTAGAAATGTACGTTTTTTTCTTGCTGAGCGACCATGATATCCGGCTTGCCGGAGAACATTTCTGACTGTTCCACCGCTTATTTTCTTATTATGGTGCTGATCAAAGTTAGCCGCTATTTTCGGAGCGCTTATTCTAGGGTTAGACTTAACTTCAGCTAAAATAACACGTTTTTCTCTTTCTGATAACAATTTCGGACGCCCAGATCGATATTTGGATGCAAGACTTCCAGTTGTTTTAAAGTTTTCCAGAACTCTCTGTATAGATGAATGAAGCTTACCAACAATTTCCCCAATTTTCCGAGGACTTTTGCCTTCATTTCGAAGCTTTACTATTAATTCTCGAATATCTATAGATAATTCTTTTCTTCTCTCAGCCATTATTCAGGTTTTTGAGAGTTTTTATTTAATTTTCTCAATTTCTTGTACAATGTAATCAACAAAATGTATTAGGAAATGCGTCGTTAAAGAAAACTCCAATAAGACTGACATTAAGTGGCATATAGACAATCAGTTGTTCAGGAAACTTAAACCGACTTGATTAGTGTACGCAGACTTTTTTCGCTTGAATTTGCGAGTTCCGATCAAATTAGCGGCAATTATTTCTTCCAAGAATTGTCAACGCCTTCTTTATGAAGGATATAGTAACATAGGCATTCGTGGCATCATGTGTGTGTATGAATATTTTTGGTAATTAAAATAAATTAGAAAATTTCAGGGGAAATTCTGCTAATGCGGGAGGTGTACGCAGACTTTTTTCAGTAACTGTATATTGATACTACAAAAAAATAAAAAATACTACAATCATAAGCATCTTTTGCAGTTTCCGAATTGATGTCTAATTTTTATTTGACCCCCGTTATTTTTTGTTGTGCCCAATACTCCTGCATCAAGGTCAAGTGATCCAAATTCGCGAGTGTGAAAAGTCACTTCCCACCCTGTAAAGTACAATATTTTTACAAAAATTTTTGCAAAAAATAAACTCAGAAATAAAGTTTTTTTTGCACTACATGTTCAAAGTTCCAAAAAAGTTATTGAAATTATCCGTTTCTTTTGTTCCACACTGTATATATTTATTTATTTATATATACCGGTAAACTAATTGAACTAGGTACATAAGAAAACGACTGGGAGGAAGTCTCCTCCTATTCACAGCATACGTTAGAACAATTGTGTGGTCAGAGTAGGTTGAATCGGAGGACTTTTTTTATGTTTATTATTTAGTTAGACGCCCAATGTTGGTAAGACAGCAATATCAACAAACATGTGTTCTCTTTGTCGTACTCACAATGAGACTTTTCAGAATCAAATTTCAATCAATATTTATTAAAAAAAACAAGTCTAATTTCTCGCAAAAATCCAAATAATAAACATAAAAGACTCCTCATGCTAGCTTGTTTCATCATAATGGGGAAACAAGCTAGCATTTAATCTTGGCGATCAACGCCAATCATGCCCTTATTATAATCAATTATACATTTTGGTTTCAAAATATCAGGTTTTCTTCCTTCAGACATTTCTATTTTACCATGTTTAGTGGACAAGACATGAACATCTTGCTTATCTTTCCACTTTAAGGCGAATATGCCATTACTAGATCTCATTTCGCATTCACCCTTTTTAAGTTTTTTTTTATTAAATCAATGGGCATATTTTTTCTATTAGAACGTACTGTTCCTATTGCATTCGTTTTATTTTTAATTAATCGTAAAAATAATTTTGGCGAAGAATACCAGTTGTCTAGGTATAGAGTGTGTCCTTTATGTAATACTGAGCTGATTAATTCCATGACATTTTCAGATGCGCTATCTTCAGAGTTTATTCTGTCGTTTCCGGTATATATTTTAAGATGATAACAATAATCCGATGCCGATTCACACAATTTATAAAACTTTATGCGAAATCTGGCTCTATTGGACGGATTATTCTGTTTATATGATAAACGTCCCTTAAATTTCATTAGGGATTCATCGATAGCGATATCCTCTTACATAATATATACTTCATTGAATTTTTGATTGAAACAAAGTTGCAACAGGTTTTATTTTACTTATTCGATCATAATTATCGGTTGTATTATTATTTGCAAAATGCAAAAACCTTAGTAATTTGTAAAAATCTGGTGTAGGGCATAGTGGTCCGGAATATCGGTGTTCCAATAACCGCTATTTTAGTCCAATTCATTTGAATATTTGGTTTCCTAACTTGTGTCATTATAATAAACAAGGCAAGGTACACTTTCATCTCAGCACAATTTACAGACAAACCCAAGTCTCGTCGATTTTTCTTTTTCTTTTTTCATCGCTTATACATTTCTCTACATAGCAATTTGTTTCTGTTACAACAATTTCCCAAAACTTTTTGTCAAATATTGCATAAAAAAGTCTAACTTTCCACTGTTTTCATTTAACTCACCTTTAGACGTTACTTTTATGCCAGGATTTTCTGTATGCTTCCATATCTTCCGTTGATTTTTTTTTGACTGCCAAATCCATTGTTCTAATAACTGATTCCTGATATTTTCTTTCGCATTAGTATCGCTTTCATCACTAACTAACTCTTGCACACGTTCTTTTGCAGGACAAACTACACTGCTATCTTCAGATATAGACAAATCGGTATCTGTTTCAGTTTCTAAGGTGTAAACAGGACACTTGGCAGCACCCTTATTAGTATCAATTTTCCTTTTTGCTAATAGGTTAAATTTTTAGATTTTATTAAGAATTTTTTAAGCACCAACAGTTAATTATTTGTCGACTCTATTGCAATTACGCCTAAGAATAAACGACCAACTCATATTGCAACTGTGACAAACAATAACGCAAAAACAAAAACATTATCGCGTAAAAACAATCACGTGTCTGATACGTCCTTTTCACTTGTGGCCAGAAAGAATCATCACGTGTGTAATACGAGGTTCTCATTTTAGGCACAGCAGTACAATCACGTCGCCCATACGTTGTTTTAAGGCAAAGGCTTAATAACAAAAGTCGCCTCCTTTAGTCGGTAGAAAGCGTGAGACTTTCTTAAAAAAAATTTTGCTTGTAAAAATGGTAGGCGTTGATCGATTTTTATAATTCTTGCCGTGGTATGTCTTGTGACTGTAAGACACGTTTTGAGATAGATTTGGTCTCCACCAGTGAGTTTTAAGTGTGTTAAACAACAATGTCAGGAGACAAATTTGATGAGAATTTTTTCGCGTACAGGCTGAAGAATCAATTTTTTTTCAGAAGATATTTTCTTCAGAAAAATTTTTCGTATCTTTGTAATTTTTGATAACACTCCAAGTTTACCCACAAAAAAATAAAATCTGATCTGATCAAGTAGCCATTTTTTTTATAGAAGTAATTGAGAGACATAAAGTAACTAATTAAAATTAATTTACAATAAATGTTCAATATGACCTCCATTTTCTTGTATACACAAATTGATTCTTTGAAGAAAATTCACCTGCACTGTTTGCAAAGTTTCTCTATTGTTTTTAATTGTTTCTGCGACACTTTGAATTTTTGTCCACAACTGATTTTCCGAATTTACCTGAATAGAATACACGTGGCTCTTGAGTGTTCCCCACAAAAACGAAGCATAGATATTCAGATCTGGAAAGCGGGGCGGACAATTTATAGGAGCATCTATTCCTCTGCCAATCCATTTATTGGGAAATTGTATATGTAAATAATTTCTGCCGTGCAATGTAAAATGAGGAGGTGCCCCATTATGTAAAAACCACAAGCAGCTTCTAAGCTATAATGGCAAATCCTCTAATAACCCCGGCCATGTATTCTGAAGAAAACTTAAGTACAATTCACCATTTAATTTGGCTGGTCAAACAACGGGTCCTATAAGGTGTTCGCCAATTATTCCAGCCCATACATTTATGCGAAACTCTTGTTGAAAATATCATTACTTGATCGCATGCGGATTTTCATGTGCATATACATGTTCGTTGTGTATGTTTTACGCCTTTTCTCATGAAGCACGCTTCATCAGTAAAGATGATTTTGTTGTGAAAATAAATATCTCCAACCCTTATTTGTTGAATAAACCTACAAAATGTTAAGCGAGATAAGAAATTGTTGACAGAAGATCTTGTACGCTTTGTAGGTGATACGGATGCAAAAGTTCCGTCTTAATAACCATGTGAGCTACACCTTTTGAAACTCCCATTTGATGAGATAAGCCACAAGTACTTTCTTGAGGATATTGTTCTATTTTATTTAAGATCTCTTCCTCGATTTGTGGATTACGAATTACTCGAGGTTGCCCACAATTCACGGTTAATGGGAAAACTTTTCTATTTTCTCGAAGACGCCTCTCAATTCGAGCAAATGTCTTAGGATTTGGTACTTGTCGATTTGAAAACCTTTTCCGATACACTCTCACACTTTTTCCACAATTTTCTTCACAAAATCCAAGAACTAGCAACATGTCCGTTTGTTCATCAAAAGTATACGTAGACGCCATTGCCATTAAAGACCACAAAAAGCAAACGACCGTAAGTTAATATGTAATAAACACCTTATTTGACGTTTAAAGGTAAAGTACGCTGTCATCCTAGATTATGATGGAATTATTTCTTTTAATAAAAATGCTTTGTTCGGATTAGATTTTATTCTTTGTGGCTAAACTTGGAGTGTTATCAAAGATTACAAACATATAAAAAATGTTTTTGAAGAAAGTTTAATTGGAAAAAAATCTTCAGCCTGCACGCGAAAAAGTTCTCACCAAACTTGTCTTCTAACATTGTTGTTTAACACACTTGCAGACCAAAGCTATCTCAAAACGTGTCTTATAGTCACAAAACATACCATGCCAAAAATTATAAAATTCGATCAAGACCTACCATTTTTATTAGCAAAATTATTTTTTTCTAAGAAACTCACGCGTTCTACCAACTAAAAGAGACGATTTAGGATATAGGTAAGTTGGGTTAAATCGTCCTATTTTTATTCCAGGAGTCTGTAGTTAAGCCACGTCCCAACCTTTTAGACACAGCCTGTATATCAATAAAATCAAAATAATGAACAAGTCAATAAATAACAAGAAAACAACGATAAATAAACAAATAATAGTAAAACAAACACACAACAATAAATATAAAAACACGAAACACTGCTATACTTACTAGCATTCACTAGTCACAATATAAAAAAGGCAGGTAAATACAGCTGCGATCAAAAAATTTTGGACTTCAAATACATCTAATTGTCAGTTGGTGTAGGATAGCCTTTAATATTTTACATTCAAAAAGTCATTAATTTTGACATTTAGAACGTTGATAATAACAGTAATCAGGGGGGGACTCTGTTATGGAAGGGATAATGCCTAACTCTTAACCGCTCGTAGGTAGCGCAGTTATCGCAAATTATCCTGGACATAAACTAATTCGTCTATTATCCGGTCAAGAGATGTCGTTTACGCAAATTGTCTATGCTGTGTTTTGGTTGCCTTGATAACAAATATAAAAAATAGTTATTTATCAAAGTCGTTGTAATCAGTATTTTTGGTCTTTATATTTTCTTGTTAATTGTTTATTTAGTTAATTAAAAATTGTTAATTGAAAGCCTAGAGTTTTTAAGAGTTTATTAAATAAGTTGAGTTTTAAATTTACAGTCGGACCCGCTTAATGATGATTTGTCGATATATTGAAAATAATGAGAATAGGCTGAAAAAAAAATATATTATTCCGATAAGTTTCCTGAAGCGTCTGAAAAAATTAGAAATTTTTTTACAACACCGTTTAAAAGTTATAACATTTTTTAGTTATTGCAAATTTACACGTACTTAAATGGAAAATGCACCATTCGGCCAAATCACGTTAAAAAATAGTAGTGAAGGAATAATTAGAAAAATTTGTAAATTTGTAAACTAATAGATTAAATATTCAAGAAGCATATAAGCGATTAATATGCACTGGTTTCAATATTATTTATTGAGAAAAATAATAAATATGAGTGATATGTATGATACTATTGAATGGCTAGTGTGATTCACCAGAGAAACGTGGCAACCTCGCAACATATGTCACCGCGTAAATTCAAACGTAAATATAAAACAGTACAAGTTGAATAGAGACAGGTACACGCATACTATTCCCTTCTAACATTAGAGAATATGACAACTACCAACTGCTAAGGTTTTGCGGTGTTGTCACGCAATACCGAATAAAAATAAAATTGATTTTAATTAATTATTTTAAATAAAATAAAATTTATAACTTTTGGGAGTATATATCTGGTTTCTAATTTTTTTGTAAGTACAATAAGATACTTTGTATCGATAATTTCTGGTATAAAAAATTAATGTATTTTATTTTGTCAAGTTGAATTCAAGGTACACTCACAAACAAAAATTTTCATATGATCCTAACAATAATTGGAAATTTCATTTAAAATTGAATGAAATTTAAACAATTTTTGATTGTATTAGAAATGTGATATAAAAAACAAACATGTGAAAAAAAAATATTTCATTTAAATACTTTATTTTAAAAGATATTGAAAGACATAGATTTTGTGAAAATTTTTCGTACTTTTTTTCCGATTGTACCTACCATTCATCCTTAAATGAAAGGTCGTTAGTATTAAGAAAAATGTCGTACTTTACACGGTGGGAAGTGTCTTTTCACACTCGCCGATTTGGATCACTCGGCCTTCGCCTCGTGATCCAAACTATCCGCTCTTGTGAAAAGTGTCACTTTCCCACCTTGTAAAGTAAATAACTATTTCTCAATACTAACAGTTGAAAGTAGACTTTACTTTACTAATATCTTAATGGTAAAGTGACACTTTTTTCACTAGTGTCTTTTCTTTTAGTTTCTATTAAAAATGATGTTCAACAAGTATTTTTTGTGGGACAAAATCGACGCAATTTTTTTTCTCAATATCGCACATTTTGACAATTCAAAAATACACAGATTACATTTTGGAATATATGAAAAAAAACGAACAAAAAACTGAGAATTAAAATACATCTATCTTCAATTAAATTATATATTAATTATTCCCAGTGATTCAATTTAAATTAATTTCGGTTAATTTGAATTTAAAATTTGATTAAAAACAATTGCGTCTACCACAGATCGTCTACTTTAATGAAACCAAACTGAACTCGTCAAACACCAAATAGCAAATGATTGTCTGTCTAAAATCTGGCCTTGTGTATAATTTCTCGAAGATCTTTCTTTGAAAAACTAGAATATATAAATAGATTAAAGGTCAAACATTTTTTTAATTATTCTAGTAAACAATGTGTTTAATTTGTTAAACAATAACACAATATACATACATACATACATATATATATATATATATACAGGGTGTTTTTTCTGAATGGGGATGGCTGCGAGATCTCCCATTAGCCGTCAACTAAGAGAAATAAAAGTCCCAAGAACGTGTACATCTGCCGATATAAGAAGGACCCAGGACCCCACAAAGATTCTAGCTAATCGGGAAATATGGAAAATTTAACCCATGTGTCATATAATTATCCGTACATCAAAGCAACTACCACCAAAAGAATGTTCTCGATACATGAAATTCGAATATGTTTTTTTCATTTCTTAATTTCTTTAAACATAGCCAAAAATTTAAATTCAAATTGTGCTTGAAATGAGAGTTCATTAATCTCTATCGTAAACAATCTTGACATTCCACAGATGTTTATTGTTGTCGTTAAACACTATAAACATGCATGGCTCTTAAAGTAGTAAACATAAACAAGGTCACGCATAAACATGTATTTATACTAATCGTATTAATTGTTATTTTCTTTGTTGCTTTTTTTGTTTTAATCAGCATTTAATTCATTGAATTAAAATTTTTCTGTGTTGGGCAAAACGATAAAAAATAATCAAAATTTTATGGTATGTTTTGGAATAAATTAATTTGTGAAAGATACAAACATTTTAATTTCTGAAACGTCACATACGGTAATTTAAATAATAAAAATATACAAAGTGGGGAAAATTACCGGACGACAGTTGAACATTGCAATAGAGCCTTCCGTCGACGAAGAATCAATAGTACGGCAATTATTTGAAAACACTGGAAGTGTACGTACTTTACCGTGTATTAGACGCGGCCCTAATTTTAGTAATAACGAAATCTACCAAAATGCCCAAGAAATACTTAATGTTGAACCCACAACAAGTGTCGGCAACTGGGTATATCTCTTTCGACGGTACACAAAATATTAACGTCTGAGAAATTAAATCCATACCAGCAGACGTTGCATTAAGATCTTTTCTCAACGGATCAACCGATATTAAATGTTTTTATAATTTTGATGCGTTCTGGTATGGTGATTTCTGGATAGAAATTGTTTTTAATTTTTAATTACAATGTTTCAACGTTGCCGGATTAACAATTCTGTTTATTTTTATCTACCAAATAAATTTTATCATTACCGATGATAAATAGCACAATCAGCTGGTTTGTTTTTTACTGTCTCAAAATCCAATATTAGTTTCCGTTATTTTGGTTGTTTTCTTTATTTTCTGTTCTTTATTCTTCTTCTGGACAATTTTATCGTTGGAGTTTAAAATTTATGCAGATTGTTTAGCTCTTTTAGACTTGCTGAGCGGTATTTTTGGTATAGGGGATGATCAATATAAAAATTTATATGGTGTTTATTTTTCATGATTTTGATTCTGTGGTTCATTTAAAGATATCCGCGATGGCAACGATAGCTCAGTATCATCAAAAATGTAATTTTCAATGTCAATATCTCCAAGGGGTAGACAGTCTTGAGAAAGATTTAAAAGGCTTGAAGACGGCCTGGGCGTGTGATTTTGGTTCACGCTATTCTGCTCAGCCTTCTTTAGGACATTTTCTAGTTTATTATTGTTATAACGTGATGGAAGCAGTTCGTTTTGCTGATGTAGTGGAAGACCTCGATCAGGCTCAGAAACGCCTGGTACTTTTTTGCATAGGAAAGGCGCTTGGTCCCTTGCATTTGGTGCAAGACATTGCTCAGAATCTTGTGAGCGCTCTCCTAACGTTGGCTCTCCAGAAATGTCTGGTACTTGATCATTTAGAGGATTAGATTCTCGTTCTTGCGCAACTTTCCCCAGTGCAATATCTGATATAGCAAATTCAGTGTCAGATAGAGCATTTGGATTGACTGGGTAGATTCCGCTCCCACGGAAACCACTTATTGCATTGGCAGGGATAGCTGCTCTAATCCACGCCTTGGCTATTAGCTGACCTGAATTGTACCGATTCAGTTTTTTTTGTGGATTAGTGCGCATGAAATTGTTTGTCTCAGCATAATAATATTTTTTAAACGGTCCGATTACTGCTATATCTAACGGTTGAAAAGCAGAAGTAGTAGGACTAGGTAAACAAAGTAATATCACATCATTGTCTCGAGCAGTTTCTAGCATGTTGACAGCACTTGAATGCGATGAATGACCATCTAGAATCAGTAATACCTTTCGTGGTGGCTTACGTGGAATAAAATGTTCCGTCAGCCATTTATAAAAGAGCTCTGAGGAAATGTATGCCGATTTCTTCTGCATATAAACTTTGGAACCAGACGGAAGTCCCTCTTCAAATTCTGGTTTCTTATTTACACCTTTGATAATTAGAACTGATGAGAGAAAATTGCCAATAGCGTTGTAACAAGCAACAACAGTAATTGTTTCTCCTTTTTCAACGGAAGTAAGTGATTTAACTGCTCTTGCATCTTTCTTGGCTAATATTTTGCCAGCTTTATTATTGAGCTGGATACGAGTTTCATTCATATAAAATATTCTATCCAGCAAATGATTTTCAGCTAAAATAGTTATTAACAGATCAAAAAATTTTGCAACTTCTACTCTGTTGAAACCCTTCGCTCTTTTAATTAATTTAATTTTTTCGCGATTTCTTTCAAGAAAGCTTTTTAAGCATTGCGGTCCCGCCGTTTTGGTATCATTATTAAAATTGTGCTTCAACCCAATTTTTTCAGCGAACTGATAAGCTAATTGGCGAATTGCACTTCTTTCAGGAAGAAATCCGGCGTCTCCGAGTCTTAATATATAAGCTACCAGTCTTTTCAGATTTTAAAAGCCAAGGACAGGGTATTTTTCTAGAAGTGACAAAAAATAACGCCTCTAAATCGAAGATATCCTTCAAGAGAAGCACTGGGTATGAGATACTCAGGAGGGAATTAAAAATGTTTCTCCCTCATAAACAGTTACATTTTGAGGATGCCTTTGAATGGGGAATGAAAATCTGTTGAGTCGGATAATTTAATGGAAAGATATTAAAAATCAAAGGCATACAGGTACGGCATGTCCACGTGCTCCTAAATCGGGATGCCGCTATAGTGTTTCTCTAGAGGGTTAGAAATTGTTGGATTCCCTTTTCGTAAAGTCTTAACGTTCGAGAGGATATTCCATAAATTCGACTTATTTCGTTGATGCTTTTTTGTTTTTTGTTCATTTCTTGTAAGCAAGTACTAAATTATCTTCCGTCCAGCTGATGTGGCGTGGCACCACGTCTGGTTTTCGTTTATATTTGCGAAGCATTTTGCTCACCTAGAATGAACGCATGAAATAGTTAATTTTTTATTTAATTTAAAATAAGCTATAAGTTGAAAAAAACAACAAAAGAAAAATTGTTGCGGATTGTTTCCCTAGAGCGATTATCCGCAGAAGTATGTAGGGCGACTATCCTTTTTGATACGGATAGTTACCCTTTTTATTTGCGAAATAAATAAAGACAATTCAACATTAAAACATAATAAACAAAGTAATTTAAACTCTAATGCATGCAAAGAATCAAGAAGTTGACTGAAACCACAGTCAGTAATAAAAATATTCATTAGACATTACTTACCAATATAATTTTGATACCCGTCGAAACATCGCCGCTGAAGATTTTTGATTAAAATGGTAAAACGCGTGAACCTACCCTAACGGCTTTCATGGCACTGACCCCGGGGGGGAGGCACTTCGAATTATAGTATGCGCTAACACCACCAATATTCCTAATATAGTGTATTCAAAAGTGGGGCAACTATCCGGCTTTTACCCTATCCATTCCTTCAAGTTGCGGCAAAAAATAGTCCTCTATCATTGCATGGTATCTCTGATTATCTTCGAAAAAATATGGTCTATAATGATGCCTTTCGACCACAGTGCGCACTGCACAGTCACTTTTTGAGGATGCATAGGCTGCTCATGATATTCACGAGGATGTTCTTTGCCCAGATGCGACAGTTTTGTTTGTTTACGGTCCCGTTCAATGTGAAATGCACTTCATCGCTGAAGATGATTTTTGATGAAAATTGAGCACCAATTCTCCGGTGTTCAACGACCCAATCTGAGAACACATGACGCGAAAAATGGTCAATTGGCTTTACTTGTTGGGTTAATCGAACCTTGTACGCGTGTAATTTCTAGCCTTTGTGCAGAATACGATACAAACTGGTGCTTGAAATGGCCAATTTAAGTGATCGATGCGTTGTTGATGGTTTTGGATCATCTTTCACACTTTGCTTAACAGCAGTGATTTTTTCTGGTGTACGAACACTTTTTGGCCTACCACCTTTTCACAAATTAGCAACAGAACCCGCTTCGAATTTACGCACCAAACGACCGATGGTTGTCGCATTTGGACGTTTATTACGTCCAAATTATTCGCGAAGTGCGCGAAACGTATTTTTTATTTTTGCACAATGTTTTAATGTCTCCTTTATTATTTTAGTTTATTTATTTAATACTTATAAAGGAATACATCAATATTAATCTGTGATTCTACAATCTGGTGCGGCTCGTCTCGCTGTCTGCGTGCTGTTCATCAACTTCCGGCTTGCTGTCTGCTTGCGGCGTTGCCGATGTTGTTTTTGGCGACATCTCGTGACATACTATAACATCTTCCCTTTTCTTTGTTTTTGGCATGATGTAATCGTCGAATCTCTTTGGTTTTTTTATTTCTCTCTTCGGTCTTTGTTCTGTTGTTTTTTCGTTTCTCACTACTTCGTTTTCAGTTGACTGACCTTCGGTTTTCTTAGGTTTTATGTGTACTCTACTTCTGATATAACGTTTTCCTTCACTTTCTATTGTATATGATCTTTCGTCTTTCTTCTCTGCTATTTTACCTTCTTTCCATTCTTTTTCTTCTGGTTTCTTTTTGAAGTAGATTTGCTGTCCATCTTCCAGTGGTGGGTAGTATCTTGTCTTTCGATCATAATAGCGTTTCGCTTCCAATCTTCTTTCTTCTATCTTTTCGGATACTTTCTCTGACAGCTTTGGTTCATATTGTCTCTTTGTCATCGGAATTACTGTGCGCGTTCTTCTTGAAAATAGTCTTTGTGTCGGACTTAGACCAATTTTATTTGGAGTATTTCTCCATAACAGTAATGACTTGTAAAAATCTCCACTTTTTTTCATTAATCGCTTTGCTATCTGTACGGCTGCTTCTGCTTTACCGTTTCCTTGTTGATGATGTGGACTACTTGTTTTTACCATAAAACTCCATTCTTTTGCAAATTTTAGAAACTTTTCGTTGTTAAAGTTCGTGCCATTGTCTGTTATACATATCAACGGAATACCATGTCTTGCAAAATTCTTCTTACATAATTTGATTATGTTGTCAGCAGTCATATCATTTAATTTGTCAACTTCAAAGTAGTCTGAATATTGGTCCACTGTTATCAGATATCTTTCTTTTCCATTGCTTCTATTGACTTCCATGACATCCATATTTATAATTTCGAACGGTAACGATGGTATGCTGTGTGATATCATGTTTGGATTCTGTTGGTTTCTCTCAAATCTCTGGCATGTTTCGCAACTTTCTATCTTTTGTTTAATTTCGCAGTTAATGTTTGGCCAAAAGACTGAATCTCTCGCTAGTTTTTGTGTAGCTTCAATACCTTGATGACTCTGGTGCAGTTTCTGTAGTAATTCATTTCTCAACGTTCTTGGGATAACGATTCTATTTTCTTTCAATATTAATCCGTCGCATATAGTTAGTTCATCTCTATACTTCCAATATATGTTTAGATCTTTATCGATCTCTGTCTTGCGTTCAGGCCATCCGTTTTTTATTATATCTCTCTACTACGTAGTACGTCATCCTCTTCTGTTGCTGTGTTTATTTTTTCTATTGTCTAATCTCTCACTCTAACACTATCTAGTGGATTAACCTCTTCGAATTCTCTTATTTCTTTAATTTCGAAAATTTCTAGTTCTCTATCCTCTGTTGACCTCGATAATGTATCTGCTATATACATCTCTTTTCCACGTTTGTATTTAATTTTTAAATTGTACCTTTGTAACGTTAGCATCATTTTTTGTAATCTTTTCGGCGCTTTGTATAGTGGTTTCTTCATTATAGTAATTAGTGGTTGATGATCAGTCTCTACAGTTATCGTTCTTGCCAACAATATATTGGTCGAGCCTGTTACAGGCATTTACTATCGCTAACAGTTCTTTTTCTATCTGTGCATATTTTCTTTCAGTAGCTGTTAATACTCTCGACGCGTGGTATATTGGTTTTCCCTCCTGTGTCATTGTACTGCCTATTGCATAAGACGATGCATCAGTTTGGATTACTATTTCTTTTTCTGGTTGGTAATATCCTAATACGGGTTCTGTTGTTAGCGTTTCTTTGATCTTTTCTAGCTCTTTTCTTTCGTTAGTTTTCTTAACTTTTCAGTCATTCGTCGTCGAGGAATTCTTTATGAATTTTGATAAATATGCTACCATCCCTAACAGTCTGATTACGGTTTCTTTGTTCTTCTGAGTTTCTAGGTTCAATATTACTTCTATTTTTTTTGGATCTGGTTTCAACACTTTATCTGTTAGTGTCCAAAATAGGTTACGCTTGTTTGGCATAATTTGATTTTTTCTTTATTTGGCTTGAAATTCTTCTCTTTTAGTCTGATTAGCAGTTTTTCGAATTTCTTATTGTGATCGACCCAGCTTCTTCTATTGTCGCTCCTTTACCATAAATCAATATGACATCAGCCATACACTCTACTCCTTCGATATCTTGTACCAATTCGTGTTGTCTATTTTGGTATATTTCCATTGCTGGTTTCAATCCAAAGGACATTATTTTCCATTTATATGTCAAATGGTGTCCAAAACGTAGTCAAGCCTGAACTTTCATCATCTAATTCTAATTGCCAAAACCTGGACTTTGCATCAACTGTTGAAAAAACTTTGGCATCTTGTAACTCAGGCAATATCTCTTCTATCTTCGGCATTTGATACTTTACATCTTTCAGTGCTTTATTTAGTTCTGATGGGTCGACACATACTCTTAGTTTGTTGTTTCTTCTCACCAATACTAAGTTGCTTGTCCACTCTTTGTGATCGTTTACTTTCTCTATTATTTTTTCTCGTTCTAACTTATCAATTTTTCTTTTCAATTCTTTTCTGAGTGCCACTGGAATTCTTCTCGGTGCCTGCATCAACGGTTTAATACTTTTATCCACTTCCAATTTCACCTTTCCTTCCAGTTTCACAGTACCTACGAAAACGTTATTATATTTGATTCATGTCTTCCTTTGTCGTTGTCACCTTCTTACATATCTGGATCAGTTTCAATTGCTGACATGCTTCTGCCGATAATAAAGGTATATGTGTATTTTGTACCACTTCGAACTTCAGTTCATGTATCTCTCCATTACAAAATAAATAAATATAATAGGAAATAAACCAGGACGAGGCAGAAAACCTATTTTAAATGCGAACGATAAACGGATTAGCGTGAGACAGATAAAACAAAATCCCAAAATTTGTGTACCAAATATACGTGAAGATATACAGTTACGAATAAAAAGAAAAGTTTCGAGTGATATAATTTGACGTGTCCTCAAGAAAGAGGGGTACAACGGTAGAGTTAGTCGGCGAAAACCATTTATATCAAAGGTAAATCGAATAAAACGATTAGAATTTGTCAAAAAGTATGTGGGTCAGCCGGAACACTTTTGGGAAAGCGTGCTTTTTTCGGATGAGTCAAAGATAAATCTATTTCGATGGAACGGTCGAAAAATTGTATGGAGAAAACCAGGAACTGAGTTGCACAGTAAAAAATTCAATAAAAAATCAATAAGTTGTCAATGATCAATTCTCGATCGTCGGCCGATTATCGACCCGTGAATGGCAGAATGGCCAGCAAACAATACACGATTGTCGGCCGATTTTTAAGCCAGTGAATGGTAGCCAATAATTAATTCCCTATTGTCGGCCGATTTTTAGGCCGGTAAACGAATGACCGACAATCTTGTATCTAACCAGCGATAGCAAATTAAAACTCCGTCAGGTGACCCCCTTTAGTTTCGAAAATGAAGTATATCTTATTATTTATTGAAAGGCTATTTTAATACGGAAATATCTCTGACCCAAACGTCTGTTTAATATTTATATTTTGGTTGATTTTTGCCAGCGGCCAAAAAAGGTTGTCGACCCCTGTGATAAACTAAATCTCAAATCTAAATTTAGAAACAAACTCTTTCAAATGCATTTTTATAAATTATGTGACAATTTTAATGCTATTTATAGGACATTTTGTAGTGTTACCTAGATCTTAAGACGGACCTAGCACCTGCAAATTGTCCCTTGAGAACCTTTAATCTCAAGAATTCTCACATGAGATTTTAGTATAAAAAGGGCGGATTCCACGTTAAAGGTTCAGTAATAATCTGGAATCGCTGCTGAATTGATTTTAGTTCGAAATTAGTTTAATAAATTGTAATTGTGCTATTTTTCAATAAACTATTATTTTTTTCAACAACGCGTTATTACTCAACATAACTATTGGCAGCGGTGGGATAGTCATCAACAAGTGTTTCATTAACCAGAAGACAGGTGTGAGTACACGACGACTATTCTGCGAACAAAACTGCCGAAAGAAAAACCTAAGGACAATCAGCTTCAAGAAGTTGAATCGCCAAACAAGGTAAACACAAATATTTTATTTCAAACTGGATTTATCCCAAGAAGTTGATCAAATAATCGATCAAATAAACAAATTAGAAATAAGTAAAATGCCGATCAATACGGAACTATTAGAATTAATCAAAACTACGACACAATATTTGCCAAAGATAAATGGATGAGAAGGTCCAGTACATTTAAAACAATTTATCCAAAGCATTCAAGATTTCCACTCGAAATACGGAATAGGCAATGACGCCAACCAAAACGATTTAATTTGGCTTATAATAAAGTCAAAATTCAGGGACAAGCCGAATACGCTCTCAATGATTGCCTAGATTGGAATTCGCTAAAAGGGAATTTGCAAAACCAATTCGGCATAAAGAAAGACATTCGTATGACTACGCAAGAAATCATTTCAAAAGCGAAAGATCCCAAAACATCTTTTGAAGAATATCTCCGTCAATTAAAAGAATTACTAACACAGTACAAAGACATGATAGCCGTACAACAAAATAATATTGAAATTAGAAATGCGAGTATCAACCAAATCCAAGAAATGATTATTTATAACTTCACCAATCAGACACCTGAAAACCTAAGAATAAGAATTGAACTTTCAAACGTACAAACAATAGAAGAATTGGAACAGGTAGTCAAGAAATATAGTTTAACGCACCAAATTTACACAAAGATCAATCCTATACAAAAGAAACCAATCATGAATAGACCCCAATATCAATAATTTCAAGCACAATTCAAACCTAATTATGACCCGCAATTTCCGAGACAATCAATACCAATCAAACCAAATCCCAACTATAAGCCAGGTCCCTTACCAAAATGGAAATTTGGAAAGCCACCAGCAACACCTATGAGTGGAGTATCAACGATCAAAAGTGGTAGACCAACCGACAATACACACCAACAAAACCAACGGTATAATCACTTCGCGAACGCTCGACCATCAAACCAGTTCGTATCGGAAGAATTATTCAATATCGAAGAACAACAAACGGAAAACGAAGAAAATGGGGAAGAAATCGGCGAGAATAACATAGAACAACAAATATTACAACATCAACAAGAAATTGAGAAACTTATCTGGTATCAACAGTACTCACAATACCAACAAACACCTGCCGAAGAAGCCAGAAACGAGGATTTTCGCACTAACGCCTCTCCCAACTCAGAAACATAAATTTAAGCAACATCCAATGTAACACATTACCTTACGTTGACATCCCGCACTTAGACCTAAGACTCCTCATCGACATCGGTTGCTACGATACCCTAATTAGACCAGTAACCGCATACCAACACAAAATCCCGACATCTCAAATCAGACCAATCAAATTAACCACCATCCATGGAGAATCCCTCATCAACCAACAAATAACCTACCCTATTTTAAAAGATTGCGACATCAAAGACAGTATGGAATGCATATTATACCCCTTCCATAATTATTACGACGGTATAATCGGGAACAAGATACTGCAAAAATACCATCTATCGATTAACTATAAAGATCAGTGTTTGCATAACGAAAATAGAACCATTACAATACCATTCAAATACAGAACGGACTTCAACCCAAAGAAATCAAGATAATCCGGGTTCAGAGTAAAATGGATGATGGTGAATACTTGATGCCAAAGAGAGAAGACAAAGGTATTTTAGTACACGAAGCAATCATTAACGTAAATAACGGAGAATACCGATGTGAAATGCTAAATACTAACGATTACCCAATGGTAGTAATTATAAAGACAAACACCGAACTGCAAGCAATAACAGAAAACTTCAATATAGAGACACAACCTATGAACAACAAGAGAATATCAAATGGCTTTGAATTAATCAGAAGTAACCACCTAAATGAAGAAGAAAAGGAACAATTACGAAGAGTGATCAATCAATATGGCGATATCCTACACCTGCCAGACAGCAAACTGACATTCACGAACCAAATAAAACACCACATCAAAACTACCGACGAGATCCCAGTCCATGCGAAAATTTATAGATATCCACCTGTACACAAGGAAGAAATAAAAAGTCAAATAACCGACTTATTAGAAAAAGGAATCATAAGACCAAGCCACTCACCGTGATCCAACCCCGTATGGATCGTCCCCAAGAAATTAGACACGTCGGGACGACAAAAATGGCGAATGGTGATAGGCTATAGAAATTTGAACGAAAAAACAATCGACAACAAGTACCCCCTACCTAATATAGACGATATCTTAGACAAACTGGGAAAGTGCCAATATTTTACCACGTTAGATTTAGCAAGTGGGTTCCACCAAATCAAAATGGATGAAAAATCAATCGAGAAAACAGCATTCTCTGTAGACGGCGGACACTTCGAATTCTTACGAATGCCGTTTGCGCTAAAGAACGCACCTAGTACATTCCAAAGATGTATTAACAACGTATTAGGAGAACTAATCGGAAATGGCTGTCTAGTCTACATGGACGACATAATAATATATTCCGTCTCATTACAAGAACACCTAAGAAAACTCAGAGAAGTGTTCGACAAATTAAGAAAATACAACATGAAAATCCAGTTGGATAAAAGTGAATCTCTCCATAAAGAAGCCGAATTCTTAGGCCATCAGGTAACATCAGATGGAGTTAAGCTCAACCAAAAGAAGATCGAAGCTATCAAAAAATTCCCCAAACCCACAGCAAGTAAAGAAATTAAGTCATTCCTAAGACTTGTCGGATATTACAGGAAATTTATAAAAGACTTCGCCCACATCACGAAACCAATGACGAAGTATTTAAAGAAAGGAGTGAAGATCAACAGTAATGACCCAGAATACTTAAAATCGTTTGAAAAGTGCAAAGAATTATTAACTAACTATACCATATTAATTTATCCGGACTTCGCTAAACCATTCATTCTGACAACTGATGCATCACAATTTGCAATTGGAGCAGTGGTATCACAAGGGCCTATAGGTAGCGACAAACCCAAAGCATACGCTAGCCGCACCCTAAATAAAGCCGAACAGAACTAGAGTACAATAGAGAAAGAATTGCTAGCCATAGTATGGGCTACTAAGTACTTTCGCTCATATCTCTATGGACAAAAATTCAAGATATATTCAGACCACTAACCATTAAAATGGCTACACAACCTCAAAGACCCTGGGAGTCGCCTAGGAAGATGGCTGTGTAAACTAAGAGAATTCGATTGTGAAATAACCTATAAAAAAGGCTCGGCAAATACAAATGCAGATGCATTAAGTAGAGTTAAAGAAATCAACGCAATAGAAGAAGGATCTATGATCGTACAGCTAGACGAAGGATTCGATACACATAAAGAATTGGAAAATCTATTACAAGAAACACACAATAACAGAAACAGCGAATTTGACCCCTATGAGGAGCTTGAAAAATTATTGGAAACACCCGACAACGAACACAACAGAGACTCCGAAACATACGAAAACCTGGAAGAGTTAGATAGAATACTAGAGGCTCATAACCCACAAGAGACCATAGAAAATATAGATCAATCAGATAATCAAACAATACATTCAAATGAAGAAAACCCTATAGCCGAAGCACAAATCAGCGTTAAGATTATCAACAGTTATAATAATCAAATCTACATAAATAATGGGCAAACATATACGAGAATTGTCCGAAACCCCTGGAAAAAGAAGAAGCAGGTCTTCCTAACAATAAATACGCAAGCAGGAAAAGAAGAAATAGCCAGTAAATTAAAAGAAGATTTACATCCGAAACAATTAAATGCTCTATATTTTGAAAAGATAGAACTACGACCACTAGTAATGAATATCATCAAAAAATATTTCAACCACAATCCCAAATTAATCGAAGCAACAAAGAAATTAGAAGATGTGGTAGACACATCAAAACAACAAGAAATCATAAGAAATACCCATATTGGCACAACACAGCGCCGAGGAATAAACGAAAACACAACAAAAATAAAACAAAATTACTACTGGCCACACATAAAAGAAGACGTTGACAAATTCATTAAATATTGCGAAACCTGCAATCAAGCTAAATATGATAGAAATCCTTATAAAATAATTTTCAAACCAACACCAATAAGTAACAGACCATTCAAGCATGTATACATGGATATATTGTCTATTACACCGCAAAACAAGTATCTATCAATCGTCGACAGCTTTACTAAACATCTAACACTCCAAAAATTACAGACAGAAATGCCATCACGATAAGGAAATCATTAATAGAGTATTTAGCAAGATTCGGAGTTCCTGAGAAAATAACAACAGATAACGCGAAAGAGTTTACATCCGCAACAATCAAAGAGTTAGCTGAAAAATATAGTATACAGCTACACTACATAACACCTAGGAACCCTAATTCTAACTCGCCAATAGAAAGGTCACATTCGACTATATTGGAAACCATTAGGTCTATAAAACTGGACAATCCTAAAAAAGATATTGAAGAAATAGTCCAATGGAGTTTGATAAGCTACAATAATAGCATTCACACGAGTACAAAATATTCACCAATACGTGACATTTAACAAAAATCTCTCGCCCTACGGCTCGAGATTTTTTTAACAAATGTCACTCGATAAATTGCTACGCAACAAACGCTCGTAACAATCAAAAAATTTTGCCGACAAAATTTGACCACTTATGATATTACATATGAAAAAAAATAATAAAAATACGAAGAATTTAAAATTAATGCTTCCATGGCGATGCAAAAAAACAAAATTCAAACAACGATAAGAATTAAACGCCAGTGACAAATTTTGTCATTTTGTCTGCCTAAGCTTATAAAAAAAGAAAAAAGCGCCTAGGCACACGAAACACTATTTTTACCTTGTCATTTGTCACGAAAGCTGTCACTTTTGTGACGTTTGAAGATAAAAAATATTGTTTATCTTCAAACGTCACAAAAGTGATAGATTTTGTGACTCAAATGACAAGGTAAAAATAGCATTTTGTGTGACTAGGCGCTTTTGTCTTTTTTATAAGCTTAGGCAGACAAAATGACAAAATCTGTCACTGGTGTTTAATTTTATTCGTTGTTTGAATTTTGTTTTTTGCATCGCCATGGAAGCAGTACTGATATATTGTGATAAGTTAAACTTTAAATTTTTAAAAACTTTTCAATACAAAAAAATGTTAAGTTAAGACGTTTGAAGATAAACTTGTATATGTCATTCGGCGCAAAACTGTCTTTGTGTGCTCCAGCTGACATGTCTGCCTCACTAGCGTTCGGCAGACAACAGTCAGCTTCAGCACACAAAGTTCCAGTTTTACGCCTAATAACATAATCTACTATTTATTGGGTTATGAACTAAAAAAACAATCTAGGGCTTTTAAATACCCGACTTCATCAATTGATACAGGTGTAATTGTTGCTGAAGAGTTTTCATCAGTTAAAAGAATTATACCAGGGAGAAATATAAAGTCTAAGTGCACTATATTAGACATTAGTAATCAAAAATACGTAATCTCATTACTTCATTAATGAATTTCGAAACTATTTTAGCAATATTACAGGTAGATAGTGTTGTGTTAATTTAAACATTATTGTTAAAGTATATTTATCTTCAAACGTCACAAAAGTGCAGCTTTTGTGACTCAAATGACAGGGTAAAAATAGCATTTTGTGTGCCTAGGCGCTATTTTTTTTATAAGCTTAGGCAGACAAAATGAACAACAATAATTTCCAACAATGTATACATAATTTATTACAAACTAATATTACAAATTATTACTTGTTAACGTTAATGTGAAACACACAGTTAGTAATACTAGCATTTTGGAGCAATCCCCTAGCGCCAACAATATCTACCGTTCAAAAACCTGTCAGATTCTTCTTTTGATATGATTTTGGCTTTTTTTCGCTTGTAACCCTCTTTTTGTTTTTTCAAAAACAAGCGCAGCTTGCAGTATTTTGAGATATCGACATTTTTCTTTAAATTTAAGGACGACTTCACCATTGAATATTGCGACCAGAGAGAAGAACTTTTCAAGGTTCGAGATAATTCCAAAAAGTAAGCTAATAAGACGTTTTCCGAATACACTTCCACATTTTTCGCGGAACACCACTTTAAGAATTTTTCGTAGGCCACTTCATAGACACTTGCCGATTTAGTCGGTAGTAATTTTTTGATAGACTCGCAGCTTCAACGACTTCAGAAGGAGTAGAAGGTCGGTCGGAACTCGACATCGTACAGTTTAATTTAATTTTTTTCGTTGTTTGAACTTTGTTTTTTGTATCGCCATGGAAGCAGTACTGCCAAGGTATTGTGATCAGTTAAAATTCTAATTTTTAAAACCTTTTCAAGATAAGAAAATGTTAAATTAATACGTTTGAAGATAAACTAGTATATGTCATTTGGCGCATTTTGCGCCTAATAACATAATCTACTATTTTTTATTCTGTTTTATTTATTTTTAAATGCAAAGACTTTTGGCTAAATAGCTGACCAAACAAAACTGCATAGATAAAACAACCGATAATAACCGATGAAGAATGTGACCCACGTGATTGTTACAATATCGTGATATATTGTGTTATTTGTATTTTGTGTTTAAATGATTTTTCGTTTTATATGAGTGAGTCGGTTCTTTTGAATATTATTTATTAAATCATATTTAATAATTCAAACGTAAGTAACGAAAATTCATGAAAAATTAATGATAAAACATTTAACAATTTTTATGACTATTTTTTTGATCAATAAATTGAATATCGAAGTATGAAATGCTTAGAAATGTTGATAGTAGGAATAAGGGGGCAGGGCAAAGTGGGTCCCTTAAAGGAAAACAATCATAATATCAATAATTTTTTTACGCATTGATTTTTTTTAAACGCTTGATACTTATTTAACATTATTATGCTGCGTCCATTAAAATTAAAAAATCAAAAATTTGGGGCAAAATGCCCCTCCCCAAAAAAATTCATAATTGGTATTTTTCATTCTGTATTTTTATTTTTACAATTGATTATTAAATATTCAATAAACGGATGGTCTTTTTTACCCATTATTATATAAGAAATTTCAAAAAATTTGCCCCCCTCCATTTTTCTGAAGCTTTAAAAATTTGAACCGGCCCACTTTGCCCCTCCTTCCTATATATTTAAATAGTTAAGAAAGTAATATACGTCCTAAAAAAAATTTTTTGGGCACATGAAGCAGAGATGTAGGGAATATTTGGAAATAGTAGACATTCTTCATTCTTTAGCTTATTCTTTTGTTTTTTTTTAATAAATACAGTTTGTTATCTGCTGAATAAACGAAAGTAACCACGAGACTCAACGTTTGTCTATTTGAGGAATGTAAAGCTAACACGTAAACAGTACAGTATTCGCATTATTAAAAAGTATGCATTTATCAGAATTCGTTACATCATTTATTAACATAAATATTATCAAAAAATAAAAATTAAAAAAATTGCAATTGATTCATAAACTAATATAACTTAACCGTATGTACGTTCTATTTAGTACCATAAAAATTGTCGAAAACTTCCTGGTATTTATCTATAAATGATTTAGATCAAGTTTCAATTTATTTGTGAAATAAAAATTGTTGAATGTCTACTGTCTGTTCAATTTTTTTACTAGACAGAATAAGAAAATAACATCTAGTGTCTTTGTCTAACTCTACAATCTGAACACAGTAGACAAAGATGCTGGAAGTTTTGTTTTATTCTGTCGCGTGTTTCCTTTACAGAATCGCACTTCATCTTTATCTAAAATTACTTTTTACAAATCTTCAGATGTCTGTTGAAACTCGCCAGTACGTCGTTGTCTTATTTCTACCAAAAAGTGATAAAGAGGAAGTTGAACTTGTTCCGTCTACGTGGTTTTGTAAAGGGAAATCATATTGTCGATATCCTCCAAAAGACGAATACAAATTTGTGGATAAATATACAAACGAATTAAAGGAAGTCGATGAAGGTTGGGAAAAGTATCCTATTGAAATACTGTGCTTTGCAAGTACATATAATTTCTTAATTGATAATAATATCAAAATAATAATTTCTTACTAATACTTGTTCCTATTTTTCATTGATAAAAAATCCTTGATTGAATTATTGACTAGATTTTTTTTAACGAATCAACAGAATCCTATAAACAAGGATTAAAGCGCCTTCGTCGGTCTTACCAGTCAACAAATATTCGCAGTACAGCTAACGATACAGATGAAGAACAGGATAATATTAGACTGCAAATAATGACCAAAATGTCGTTGAGGCATGAACTTAATGTAGTAAAGCCCATGATTGCGACGTCTGAAAACAAGTCATTTACCACTTCTAATTATATTGGAAGTGAAAATGCAGGTATCTACTACATTAACAACAAAAATTAATTGAAGCATAATTAATCAATTGATTTTGTTTTAGTATTAGTTATTAATATATAATAATTATTTTATCTCATTTTAAAATTTATTAGGAGTACGTAAATATGATTATAACTATTATATTTTATTTGCACAGTTTCTTCTAAATCATCGAATTTACCAACAATTGTGGAAAAAGATAAAATACATGATTTAGGTAGTATTTATTTGATTTTTTTATCGCAAAAAATTAATGCTGTAGCAAGAAACCCCCACCACTTAAGCAATCCGCGTACACCTGTTCCCGCGATGTCCCCACTACCACCAATATCCGCTAGATGGCCGCATCGGAAACAGCTCGCGAGCGCTAGAAGACCAAACAAGGGATATAAGGGCCGACCTACCACAACATCAGCATCCTTCTAGACAATTGGATCATTAAAGACTGACAGCCGATGTAGTGTCAGCACGAAAGCCTGGTAGCCGTTGTACTACTACCAGCACGAGAGACTGTAAGACTAGTTCTACACCCTGAAGTATACCTTCAGCCCGTCTTCGAGGACACCAAACCGCTCGTCGGTATACTCGCATTATCATTGTATAATCGAGTTCTTCGTTATATCGTTATTGTATCGTTTTATTATTAAATAAACTTGTCGTCTTCGACCTAGAGGACTACAATGCTTTTTTAATATTTTATTTTTAGAATTGTTGAAATCTTTTATTGTAGAAAAGTTAGACCAACAAACAAAAATTTCTAAAAACGCAATTGATGAAATTAAAATGAATATTATTGCAAATTATGTTGGAATAATAATACGACCAATTCTAGTAAAACACCTCTGCAGACCATATCAGAAGCTCAAGAAAGCTTGGGCATTATACTTCAAGTTAGAACATTTGACAAATTCCTAGAACTTGAAAATGTATTGGCTACTACACCAGAAAAAGAAACATTTTGGTAAGACTGATTTAAGTAAATTTGAATTAAAGATTGTGAAAAAAAATGTGACTAATTTCTTTTTTATAATTTTTTTCAGATTTCATTGTACCGTTTTGTGATATCTGCAGAAACCAAAGATACACTTTGTATCTCAAAAATTATCAAATGTACTTTAACAAACGATGTTGAAATGTTTTATTCAGGAACCGGAAGAAAAGTTCATCGCGTGGGAAAGCTTGATTTTAGTCAAACACGAACATTTCTTTGTTTAAAGGTTTGTATGAATTCAAACTTCATATTGTATCTTTGATTACAATAAAATATTTAAAAAAAAAACTTAAAGCCCTCTTGGTATTCAAAATGTAATATTTATTGAAAAGTTTCGAAAATATGTAAATCATGTTTTTTATAATATTTTTTAGAAGTTTTGAATGAAAAATTCGGATCAGTAATAAAAAAATTACCAGGAAAAGTTGGCCGTTGGATTTCTGGAGCTCCGGATCGAGATGGGGGAAGAAAACAACGATAAAATTTTGTTATTATTATTAATTTTTATTATTCATTATTATTATTATTATTCTTCAATTATCATTCTATTATCATTATTATCATTATAATAATTTTACTACTTTTTATTACTATTTTTGTATTATTATTTGTAAAATAAATATCGAATAATAAAGAAAAATACCAAAAAAATGTCTATAATTTCGGAAATTTATTAATCAGCGAAATTTTTTGCATATTGATCATTTATTGGGCGCATAAATTTACGTTGACGGGCCAGTAAATATGCGTTCATAGGCCATGTATGGGCCAATAAATTACACTCCTAGGCCATGTATGGGCCTATATATTACACTCATAGGCCATGTATGGACCTAAATATTACGTTGATGGGCCATGTATGGGCCAACATATCACGTTCATGGGCCTTGTCCCGGCCATTGACTTTAATTACTCTCGGCCGATAACTGGTCGCCATTGCTGGGCCGGTGTTATCATCCCAATGGTTAATAATTAATTTGCCATTAATGATTACCATCAATGTGCCATTAATATGGGTCGATGGCCCAACAATGGGCCGTTACAGGGCCATTATTCAAATCCTAGGTGGATAACGGAGATTTTCTTTTTGATGATTTGTTTGACTACGTTAATATTGGTGAAAAATGGTTCTATCTTACTAAAATTAAACGCTCTTATTACTTAATGCTAAACGAAGAAGAACCGAAGAGAAACTGTAAAAGTAAAAGATTTATTACGAAAGTAATGTTTATGGCTGCAGTGGCTCGACCACGCAATGAAACACATCGAAAGCATTATTTTGATGGTAAAATTGAAATAAAGCCATTTGTATATCAAGAAGCGGCTGAAAGAAATTCCAAGAACAGAGCTAAAGGGACAATGATAACAAAAAATGTGAAATCTGTTACAGCAGTACATTGAAAAAATATGATCATGGAAAGTGTTATTCCCGCAATGAAATCTAAATTTCCGCCAACATATAAAAAGAAAACAATTTACAAAGAGCCAGATAATAGAAAACCGCATTTTTCTGATAATGATGCAGATATTGTCGCTCTTGGTTCTGCTGATGGCTGGAATATTAAATTTAAAGCACAACCAGTAAACAGCCACCATTTAAACGTTCTTGATTTAGGTTTTTTTAACTCTATACAGTCGCTGAAACAAGAAGCTTCGCCAAACACAATTGATGAATTAATAGATTGTGTTCAACAAGTATCTATTGTTTGATAAAAGTAAACCGTAATGTCACAGATATATTAAATAAAAATTAAGATAATGGAAGTCTAAAATTGTTTTATTCAAGCATTTAATAAATTAGAAGTAACTACCATCAATAATGTTTTTACCACATTACAAACATGTATGGAATCAATTATGTTAACAGGTGGGGGAAATTCCAATAAAATTCCTCATATAAATAAGACAAAACTTGGTCGCTAGAGTGGACTAGCTGGAAAATATTTATATTCCAAAGAAGCGTACAATAAGGCCAAGTCATATTTTAATTAAATTTAGGGAGTATTGTAACAAAATTATTCTTATTTCTTATTATATACTCTACGTGTCATGTTAATTTTTAGTTTTATTGTACTCCTATTTTTTTTTGCAAATAAATCTTATATTTCCGAACAACAAAAGTCGCGAAACGTATATCATATTTCCGGACGGAGGGAGTATAATTATTCGGTCATAAGTCGTAAGTAACTTCCGATGCAGCTAAGTAGAATCTATTGTTTGTACCTACCCGCTAAAAGTTACCACGACAAGAAGTTTTTGTTGTCACTATATAGAGGAGGCTTTACTTAATCTGTTATCAACTGTTTTGTGTGATAAACGTTAGTTTAAACTGTTATTTTTAACCTCTAAAGTGGAGAGTCAAAAAGTGAATATTCGTCATGTAATGCTTTGGGAATTTAAATAAGGCAATAGTGCTAAGGCGACAGCAGAAAAAATATGCAATGTATACAGTGAAAGTCTAATAACCGATCGGGCAGTTATAAATTGGTTTATAAAATTCTGTGCTGGAAATACCACCCTGAAAGATGAACCGAGGGCGGGACGTTCTTCCGACTTTGACGACAACCTTTTAAAGACAATATTGGAGCAACATCCATGTCAATCAACAAGAGGTATAGCAGAAAAGTTTAATACATCACAATCCACTGCAAACCGCCACCTGGAGAAATTAGGGAAAGTCAGCAAGTTAGGAGTATGGGTACCTCACAATCTCAGTGAATGGAATAAAATAGATCGTATGTCAATCACCACAAGTCTGCTCTCTCGGGTAAAAATTGAGCCTTTCTTAAAAGGGATTGCAACAGGCAATGAAAGATGGGTTACCTATGACAATATAGTCCGCAAAAGACAGTGGTTTGATAAGGATCAACCACTTCTACCAGATCCGAAAGCAAACATCCATGGCAGAAAGGTTTTATTGTGTGTATAGTGGAATTGTCAAGGAATAATTCACCAAGAGTTGTTGAACTCAAATTTAACAATTACTGCAGATAGATACGTTCAGCAGTTCCAATGAGTGCAAGATAAGCGTCCTGCACTCGTCAATCGAAAAACCGCCACTCTGTTACACGACAATGCGCAACCGCATACAGCATGGGTGACTAAAAAAAATTATTGAGCTTGAATGGTCTGTTTTACCACATCCACCTTACTGCCCGGGTCTTGCTCCGACAGACTACCACCTTTTCCTTACAAACCTTTTGAATGGAAAAACCTTCAATTCTGTAGAGCAAGTCAGGCAGGTTGTCGAAAACTTCTTCCAATCGAACCAGGTATTGTTGGTTGCCTAACCATAAAATAAATTTTTGTATGTTAGGCAACCAACAATACCTGGTTTCGATTGGAAGAAGTTTTCGACAACCTGCCTGACTTGCTCTACAGAATTGAAGGTTTTTCCATTCAAAAGTTTTGTAAGGAACAGAAAAGGTGGTAGTCTGTCGGGGCAAGACCCGGGGAGAAAGGTGGATGTGGTAAAACAGACCATTCAAGCTCAAGAATTTTTTTTAGTCACCCATGCTGTATGCGGTTGCACATTGTCGTGTAACAGAGTGGCGGTTTTTCGATTGACGAGTGCAGGACGCTTATCTTGCACTCATTGGAACTACTGAACGTATTTATCTGCAGTAATTGTTAAATTTGAGTTCAACAACTCTTGGTGAATTATTCCTTGACAATTCCACTATACACACAATAAAACCTTTCTGCCATGGATGTTTGCTTTCGGATCTGGTAGAAGTGGTTGATCCTTATCAAACCAGACTATATTGTCATAGGTAACCCACAATTTTTACCCGAGAGAGCAGACTTGTGGTGATTGACATACGATCTATTTTATTCCATTCACTGAGATTGTGAGGTACCCAAACTCCTAACTTGCTGACTTTCCCTAATTTCTCCAGGTGGCGGTTTGCAGTTGATTGTGATGTATTAAACTTTTCTGCTATACCTCTTGTTGATTGACGTGGATGTTGCTCCAATATTGTCTTTAAAAGGTTGTCGTCAAAGTCGGAAGAACGTCCCGCCCTCGGTTCATCTTTCAGGGTGGTATCTCCAGCACAGAATTTTATAAACCAATTTATAACTGCCCGATCGGTTATTAGACTTTCACTGTATACATTGCATATTTTTTCTGCTGTCGCCTTAGCACTATTGCCTTATTTAAATTCCCAAAGCATTACATGACGAATATTCACTTTTTGACTCTCCACTTTAGAGGTTAAAAATAACAGTTTAAACTAACGTTTATCACACAAAACAGTTGATAACAGATTAAGTAAAGCCTCCTCTATATAGTGACAACAAAAACTTCTTGTCGTGGTAACTTTTAGCGGGTAGGTACAAACAATAGATTCTACTTAGCTGCATCGGAAGTTACTTACGACTTATGACCGAATAATTATACTCCCTCCGTCCGGAAATATGATATACGTTTCGCGACTTTTGTTGTTCGGATATATAGTATATATTTGCAAAAAGAAATAGGAGTACAATAAAACAAAAAATTAACATGACACGTAGAGTATATAATAAGAAATAAGAATAATTTTGTTACAATACTCCCTAAATTTAATTAAAATATGACTTGGCCTTATTGTACGCTTCTTTGGAATATAAATATTTTCCAGCTAGTCCACTCTAGCGACCAAGTTTTGTCTTATTTATATGAGGAATTTTATTGGAATTTCCCCCACCTGTTAACATAATTGATTCCATACATGTTTGTAATGTGGTAAAAACGTTATTGAGGGTAGTTACTTCTAATTTATTAAATGCTTGAATAAAACAATTTTAGACTTCCATTATCTTAATTTTTATTTAATATATCTGTGACGTTTCGGATTAATTTTATCAAACAATAGATACTTGTTGAACACAATCTATTAATTCATCAATTATGTTTGTCGAAGCTTCTTGTTGCAGCGATTGTATGGAGTTAAAAAAACCTAAATCAAGAACGTTTAAATGGTGGCTGTTTACTGGTTGTGCTTTAAATTTAATATTCCAGCCATCAGCAGAACCAAGAGCGACAATATCTGCATCATTATCAGAAAAATGCGGTTTTGTATTATCTGGCTGTATGTAAATTGTTTTCTTTTTATCTGTTGGCGGAAATTTAGATTTCATTGTGGGAATCGCATTTTCCATGATCATATTTTTTCAATGTACTGCTGTAACAGATTTCACATTTTTTGTTATCATTGTCCCTTTAGCTCTGTTCTTGGAATTTCTTTCAGCCGCTTCTTGATATACAAATGGCTTTATTTCAATTTTACCATCAAAATAATGCTTTCGATGTGTATTATAGCGTGGTCGAGCCACTGCAGCCATAAACATTACTTTAGTAATAAATCTTTTACTTTTACAGTTTCTCTTCGGTTCTTCTTCGTTTAGCATTAAGTAATAAGAGCGTTTAATTTTAGTAAGATAGAACCATTTTCACCAATATTAACGTAGTCAAATAAATCATCAAAAATAAAATCTCCGTTATCCACATAGGATTTGAAGAATGGCCTTGTAACGGCCCATCGACCCATATTAATGGCACATTGATGGTAATCATTAATGGCAAATTAATTATTAACCATTGGGATGATAACACCGGCCCAGCAATGGCGACCAGTTATCGGCCGAGAGTAATTAAAGTCAATGGCCGGGACAAGGCCTGTGAACGTGATATATTGGCCCATACATGGCCCATGAACGTAATATATAGGCCCATACATGGCCTATGAGTGTAATATATAGGCCCATACATGGCCTAGGAGTGTAGATTATTGGCCCATACATCGCCTATGAACGCTTATTTACTGGCCCGTCAACGTAAATTTATGCGCCCCATAAATGATCAATATGCAAAAAATTTCGCTGATTCATTAATAAATTTCCGAAATTATAGACATTTTTTTGGTATTTTTCTTTTTTATTCGATATTTATTTTACAAATAATAATATAAAAATAGTAATAAAAAGTAGTAAAATTATTATAATGATAATAGAATGATAATTGAATAATAATAATAATAATGAATAATAAAAATTAATAATAATAACAAATTTTTATCGTTGTTTTCTTCCCCCATCTCGATCCGGAGCTCCAGAAATCCAACGGCCAACTTTTCCTGGTAAATTTTTTATTTCTGATCCGAATTTTTCATTCAAAACTTCTAAAAAATATTTAAAAAAACATGATTTACATATTTTCGAAACTTTTCAATAAATATTACATTTTGAATACCAAGAGGGCTTTAAGTTTTTTTTTTAATATTTTATTGTAATCAAAGATACAATATGAAGTTTGAATTCATAAAAACCTTTTAAACAAAGAAATGTTCGTGTTTGACTAAAATCAAGGTTTCCCACGCGATGAACTTTTCTTCCGGTTCCTGAATAAAACATTTCAACATCGTTTGTTAAAGTACATTTCATAATTTTTGAGATACAAAGTGTATCTTTGGTTTCTGCAGATATCACAAAACGGTACAATGAAATCTGAAAAAAATTATAAAAAAGAAATTAGTCACATTTGTTTTTCACAATCTTTAATTCAAATTTACTTAAATCAGTCTTACCAAAATGTTTATTTTTCTGGTGTAGTAGCCAATACATTTTCAAGTTCTAGGAGTTTGTCAAATGTTCTAACTGGAAGTATAATGCCCAAGCTTTCTTGAGCTTCTGATATGGTCTGCAGAGATGTTTTACTAGAATTGGTCGTATTATTATTCCAATATTATTTGCAATAATATTCATTTTAATTTCATCAATTTTTTTCTGAAAATCATATTGTAAGCTTAATTTTTCCGCTTGAATTGCGTTTTTCAAAATTTTTGTTTGTTGCTCTAACTTTTCTACAATAAAAGATTTCAACAATTCTAAAAATAAAATATTAAAAAAGCATTGTAGTCCTCTAGGTCGAAGACGACAAGTTTATTTAATAATAAAACGGTACAATAACTATATAACGAAGAACTCGATTATACAATGATAATGCGAGTATACCGACGAGCGGTTTGGTGTCCTCGAAGACGGGCTGAAGGTATACTTCAGGCTGTAGAACTAGTCTTACAGTCTCTCGTGCTGGTAGTAGTACAACGGCTACCAGGCTTTCGTGCTGACACTACATCGGCTGTCAGTCTTTAATGATCAAATCGTCTAGAAGGATGCCGATGTTGTGGTAGGTCGGCTCTTATATGCCTTGTTTGGTGTTCTAGCGCTCGCGAGCTGTATCCGATGCGGCCACCTTACGGATATTGGTGGTAGTGGGGACATCGCGGGAACAGGTGTACGCGGATTGCTTAAGTGGTGGGGGTTTCTTGCTACAGCATTAATTTTTTGCGATAAAAAAATTAAATAAATACTACCTCAATCATGTATTTTATCTTTTTCCACAATTGTTGGTAAATTCGATGATTTCGAAGAAACTGTGCAAATAAAATATAATAGTTACAATAATACACCTAATAAATTTTAAAATGAGATAAAATAATTATTATATATTAATAACTAATACTAAAACAAAATCAATTGATTAATTATGCTTCAATTAATTTTTTGAAGTGATGTAGTAGATACCTGCATTTTCATTTCCAATATAATTAGGAGTGGTAAATGATTTGTTTTCAGACGTCGCAATCATGGGCTTTACAACATTAAGTTCATGCCTCAACGACATTTTGGTCATTATTTGCACTCTAATATTATCCTGTTCTTCATCTGTATCGTTAGCTGTACTGCGAATATTTGTTGACTGGTAAGACCGACGAAGGCGCTTTAATCCTTGTTTGTAGGATTCTGTTGATCCGTTAAAAAAATCTAGTCAATAATTCAATCAAGCATTTTTTATCAATGAAAAATAGGAACAAGTATTAGTAAGAAATTATTATTTTGATATTATTATCAATTAAGAAATTATATGTACTTGCAAAGCACAGTATTTCAATAGGATACTTTTCCCAACCTTCATCGACTTCCTTTAATTCGTTTGTATATTTATCGACAAATTTGTATTCGTCTTTTGGTGGATATCGACAATATGATTCCCCTTTACAAAACCACGTAGACGGAACAAGTTCAACTTCCTCTTTATCACTTTTTGGTAGAAATAAGACAACGACGTACTGGCGAGTTTCAACAGACATCTGAAGATTAATAAAAGTAATTTCAGATAAAGATGAAGTGCGATTCTATAAAGGAAACACGCGACAGAATAAGAAAAAAACTTCCAGCATCTTTGTCTACTGTGTTCAGATTGTAGAGTTAGACAAAGACACTAGATGTTATTTTCTTATTCTGTCTAGTAAAAAAATTGAACAGACAGTATACATTCAACAATTTTTATTTCACAAATAAATTGAAACTTGATCTAAATCATTTATAGATAAATACCAGGAAGTTTTCGACAATTTTTATGGTACTAAATAGAACGTACATACGGTTAAATTATATTAGTTTATGAATCAATTGCAATTTTTTACAATTTTTATTTTTTGATAATATTTATGTTAATAAATGATGTAAGAAATTCTGATAAATGCATACTTTTTAATAATGCGAATACTGTATTGTTTACGTGTTAGCTATACATTCCTCAAATAGACAAACGTTGAGTCTCGTGGTTACTTTCGTTTATTCAGCAGATAAACTGCATTTAGTAAAAAAAACAATAGAATAAGCTACAAAATGAAGAATGTCTATTATTTCCAAATATTCCCTACATTACTGCTTCATGTGCCCACAAATTTATTTTTAGGACGTATATTACTTTCTTAACTATTTAAATATATAGGAGGGAGGGGCAAAGTGGGCCCCTTCAAATTTTCAAAGCTTCTGAAAAATGGGGTGGGAACTTTTTTGAATTTTTTTTTTATAATGAGGGGTAAAAAAGACGATCCGCTTATTGAATATTTAATAATTAATTGTAAAAATAAAAATATAGAATGAAAAATACCAATTATGAATTTTTTTGGGAAGGGGCATTTAGCCCCAAATTTTCGATTTTTTAATTTTAATGGACGCAGTATAATAATGTTAAATAAATATCAAGGGATTAAAAAAAAATTATTGATATTATGATTGTTTTCCCTTAAGGGACCCACTTTGCCCCGCCCCCTTATCACTACTATCAACATTTCTAAGCATTTGTTATATTGATATTCAATTTATTGATAAAAAATAGTCATAAAAATTGTTAAATGTTTTATCATTAATTTCTCATGAGTTTTCGTTACTTACGTTTGAATTATTAAATATGATTTAATAAATAATATTCAAAGGAACCGACTCATTCATATAAAACGAAAAATCATTTAAACACAAAATACAAATAACACAATATATCACGATATTGTAAGAGTCACGTGGGTCACATTCTTCATCGGTTATTATCGGTTGTTTTGTCTATGCACTTTTGTTTGGTCAGCTATTTAGCCAAAAGTCTTTGCATTTAAAAATAAATAAAACAGAATAAAAAATAATAGATTATGTTATTAGGCGCAAAACTGGAACTGCTGACTGTTGGCTGCCGCACGCTAGTGAGGCAGACATGTCAGCTGAAGCACACAAAGACAGTTTTGCGCCAAATGACATATACTAGTTTATCTTCAAACGTCTTAATTTAACATTTTTTTATCTTGAAAAGGTTTTAAAAATTAAAATTTTAACTGATCACAATACCTTGACAGTACTGCTTCCATTACTATACAAAAAACAAAGTTCAAACAACGAAAAAAATTAAATAAAACTGTACGATGTCGAGTTCCGACCGACCTTCTACTCCTTCTGAAGTCGTTGAAGCTGCGAGTCTATCAAAAAATTACTACAGACTAAATCGGCAAGTGTTTATGAAGTGGCCTACGAAAAATTCTTAAAGTGGTCTTCCACGAAAAATATGGAAGTGTATTCGGAAAACGTCTTATTAGCTTACTTTTTGGAATTATCTCGAACCTTGAAAAGTTCTTCTCTCTGGTCGCAAGATTCAATGGTGAAGTCGTCGTTAAATTTAAAGAACAATGTCGATATCTCAAAATACTGCAAGCTGCGCTTGTCTTTGAAAAAACAAAAAGAGGGTTACAAGCCAAAAAAAGCCAAAATCATATCAAAAGAAGAATCTGACAGGTTCTTGTACGATAGATATTGTTGGCGCTAGGGGATTGCTCTAAAATGCCAGTATTACTAACTGTGTGTTTCACACTAACGTTAACATGTAATAATTTGTAATATTAGTTTGTAATACATTATGTGTACATTGTTGAAAATTATTGTTGTTCATTTTGTCTGCCTAAGCTTATAAAAAAAAATAGCGCCTAGGCACACAAAATGCTATTTTTACCCTGTCATTTGAGTCACAAAAGCTGCACTTTTGTGACGTTTGAAGATAAATATACTTTAACAATAATGTTTAAATTAACACAACACTATCTACCTGTAATATTGCTAAAATAGTTTCGAAATTCATTAATGAAGTAATGAGATTACGTATTTTTGATTACTAATGTCTAATATAGTGCACTTAGACTTTATATTTCTCCCTGGTATAATTTTTTTAACTGATGAAAACTCTTCAGCAACAATTACACCTGTATCAATTGATGAAGTCGGGTATTTAAAAGCCCTAGATTGTTTTTTCAGTTCATAACCCAATAAATAGTAGATTATGTTATTAGGCGTAAAACTGGAACTTTGTGTGCTGAAGCTGACTGTTGTCTGCCGAACGCTAGTGAGGCAGACATGTCAGCTGGAGCACACAAAGACAGTTTTGCGCCGAATGACATATACAAGTTTATCTTCAAACGTCTTAACTTAACATTTTTTTGTATTGAAAAGTTTTTAAAAATTTAAATTTTAACTTATCACAATATCTTGTCAGTACTGCTTCCATGGCGATGCAAAAAACAAAATTCAAGCAACGAATAAAATTAAACACCAGTGACAGATTTTGTCATTTTGTCTGCCTAAGCTTATAAAAAAGACAAAAGCGCCTAGTCACACAAAATGCTATTTTTACCTTGTCATTTGAGTCACAAAATCTATCACTTTTGTGACGTTTGAAGATAAACAATATTTTTTATCTTCAAACGTCACAAAAGTGACAGCTTTTGTGACAAATGACAAGGTAAAAATAGTATTTCGTGTGCCTAGGCGCTTTTTTCTTTTTTTATAAGCTTAGGCAGACAAAATGACAAAATTTGTCACTGGCGTTTAATTTTTTTCGTTGTTTGAATTTTGTTTTTTTGCATCGCCATGGAAGCATTAGTTTTAAATTCTTCGTATTTTTATTTTATTTTTTTCATATGTAATATCATAAGTGGTCAAATTTTGTCGGCAAAATTTTTTGATTGTTACGAGCGTTTGTTGCGTAGCAATTTATCGAGTGACATTTGTTAAAAAAATCTCGAGCCGTAGGGCGAGAGATTTTTGTTAAATGTCACGTATTGGTGAATATTTTGTACTCGTGTGAATGCTATTATTGTAGCTTATCAAACTCCATTGGACTATTTCTTCGATATCCTTTTCAGGATTGTCCAGTTTTATGGGCCTAATGGTTTCCAATATAGTCGAAAGTGACCTTTCTATTGGCGAGTTAGAATTAGGGTTCCTGGGTGTTATGTAATGTAGCTGTATGCTATACTTTTCAGCTAACTCTTTAATTGTTGCGGATGTAAACTCTTTCGCTTTATCTGTTGTTATTTTCTTAGGAACTCCGAATCTTGCTAGATACTCTATTAATGATTTCCTTATGGTGATAGCATTTCTATCTGGTAATTTATGAAGTGTTAGATGTTTAGTAAAGCTGTCGACGATTGATAGATATTTGTCTTGCGGTGTAGTAGACAATATATCCATGTATACATGTTTGAATGGTCTGTTACTTATTGGTGTTGGCTTGAAAATTATCTTGTAAGGATTTCTATCATATTTAGCTTGTTTGCAGGTTTCGCAATATTTAATGAATTTGTCAACGTCTTCTTTTATGTGTGGCCAGTAGTAATTTTGTTTTATTTTTGTTGGGTTTTCGTTTATTCCTCGGTGCTGTATTGTACCAATATGGGTGTTTCCTATGATTTCCTGTTGTTTTGATGTGTCTACCACATCTTCCAATTTCTTTGTTGCTTCGATTAATTTGAGATTGTGGTTGAAGTATTTTTTGATGATATTCATTACTAATGGTGGTAGTTCTATATTTTCAAAATATAGAGCATTTAATTGTTTCGGATGTACATCTTCTTTTAATTTACTGGCTACTTCTTCTTCTCCTGCTTGCGTATTTATTGTTAAGAAGACTTGTTTTTTTCTTTTTCCAGGGGTTTCGGACAATTCTCGTTTATGTTTGCCCATTATTTATGTAGATTTGATTATTATAGTTGTCGATAATCTTATCGCTGATTTGTGCTTCGGCTATAGGGTTTTCCTCATTCGAATGTATTGTTTGATTGTGTGTTATGAGCCTCTAATATTTTATCTAACTCTTCCAGGTTTTCGTATGTCTCGAAGTCTCTGTTGTGTTCGTCGTCGTGTGTTTCTAATAATTTTTCAAGCTCCTCGTAGGGGTCAAATTCGCTGTTTCTGTTATTGTGTGTTTCTTGTAATAGATTTTCTTATTCTTTATGTGTATCGAATCCTTCGTCTAGCTGTACAATCATTGATCCTTCTTCTATTGCGTTAATTTCCTTAACTCTACTTAATGCATCCGCATTTGTATTTGCCGGGCCTTTTTATAGGTTATTCCGCATTCGAATTCTCTCAGTTTACACAGTCATCTTCCTAGGCGACTCCCAGAGTCTTTGAGGTTGTGTAGCCATTTTAATGGTTGGTGGTCCGAATATATCTTGAATTTTTGTCCATAGAGATATGGGCGAAAGTACTTAGTAGCCTATACTATGGATAGTAATTCTTTCTCTATTGTACTGTAGTTCTGTTCGGCTTTATTTAGGGTGCGGCTAGCATATGCTACGGGTTTGTGATTGTACTGCTCCAATTGCAAATTGTGATGCATCAGTTGTCAGAATGAATGGTTTAGCGAAGTCTGGATACATTAGTATGGGATCGTTATTTAATAACTCTTTGCCCTTTTCAAACGATTTTAAGTATTCTGGGTCGTTACTATTGGTCTTTACTCCTTTCTTTAGATACTTCGTCATTGGTTTCGTGATGTGTGCGAAGTCATTTATAAATTTCCTGTAATATCCGACAAGTCCTAGGAATTACTTAATTTCTTTACTTGTTGTGGGTTTGGGAAATTTTTTGATAGCTTCAATCTTCTTTTGGTTGGGCTTAACTCCTCCATCTGATGTTACTTGATAGTCTAAGAATTCGGCTTCTTTATGGAGAAATTCATTTTTATCCAACTGGATTTTCATGTTTTCTCCATTTATCGAACGCTTCTCTGAGTTTTCTTAGGTGTTCTTGTAATGAGACGGAGTATATTATTATGTTGTCCATGTAGACTAGACAACCATTTCCGATTAGTTCTCCTAATACGTTGTTAATACATCTTTGGAATGTACTCAGTGCGTTCTATAGCCCAAACGGCATTCGTAGGAATTCGAAGTGTCCGCCGTCTACAGAGAATGGTGTTTTTTCGATTGATTTTTCGTCCATTTCGATTTGATGGAACCCACTTGCTAAATCTAACTTGGTGAAATATTGGTACTTCCCCAGTTTGTCGAAGATATCGTCTATGTTAGGTAGGGGGTACTTGTCGTCGATTGTTTTTTCGTTCAAATATCTGTAGTCTAGCACCATTCGCCATTTTTGTCGTCCTGACGCGTCCAATTTTTTGGGGACGATCCACAGAGGGCTGGACCACGGTGAGTGGCCTGGTCTTATGATCCCGACTAATAAGTCGGTTATTTGACTTTTTATTTCTTCTTTGTGTACAGGTGGATATCGATAAATTTTCGCATGTACTGGGATCTCGTCGGTAGTTTTGATGTGGTGTTTTATTTGGTTAGTGAATGTCAGTTTGCTGTCTGGCAGGTGTAGGATATCGCCATATTGATTGATTACCCTTCGTAATTGTTCCTTTTCTTCTTCATTTAGGTGGTTACTTCTGATTAATTCAAACCCATTTGATATTCTCTTGTTGTTCGTAGGTTGTGTTTCTATATTGAAGTTTTCCGATATCGTCCGCAGTTCAATGTTTGTCTTTATTATTACTACCATTGGGTAATCGTTAGTATTTAGTATTTCACATCGGTATTCCCCGTTCTTTACGTGAACGATTGCTTCGTGTACTAAAATACCTTTGTCTTCTCTCTTTGGCATGAAGTATTCGCCATCGTCCATTTTACTCTGAACCCGGATTATCTTGATTTCTTTGGGTCCGATTTCTAATTTTTGTGTATTTGAATGATATTGTAATGGTTCTATTTTCGTTATGCAAACACTGATTTTTATAGTTAATCGATAGATGGTATGTTTGCAGTATCTTGTTCCCGATTATACCGTCGTAATAATTATGGAAGGGGTATAATATGCATTCCATATTGTCTTTGATGTCGCAATCTTTTAAAATAGGGTAGGTTATTTGTTGGTTGATGAGGGATTCTCCATGGATGGTGGTTAATTTGATTGGTCTGATTTGAGATGTCGGGAGTTTGTATTGGTATGTGGTTACTGGTCTAATTAGGGTATCGTAGCAACCGATGTCGATGAGGAGTTTTAGGTCTAAGTGCGGGATGTCAACGTATGGTAATGTGTTACATTGGATGTTGCTTAAGTTTATGTTTCTGAGTTGGGAGAGGCGTTAGTGCAAAAATTCTCGTTTCTGGCTTCTTCGGCAGGTCTTTGTTGGTATTGTGAGTACTGTTGATACCAGATAAGTTTCTCAATTTCTTGTTGATGTTGTAATATTTGTTGTTGTATGTTATTCTCGTCGATTTCTTCCCCATTTTCTTCGTTTTCCGTTCTTCGATATTGAATAATTCTTCCGATACGAAGTGGTTTGATGGTCGACAGTTCGCGAACTGGTTATACCGTTGGTTTTGTTAGTGGGTATTGTCAGTTGGTCTACCACTTTTGACCGTTGATACTCCACTCATAGGTGTTGGTGGTGGCTTTAAAAATTCCTATTTTGGTAGAGGACCTGGTTTATAGTTGGGATTTGGTTTGATTGGTATTGATTGTCTCGGAAATTGCTGGACATAATTAGGTTTGAATTCTGGTTGAAATTGTTGATATTGGGGTCTATTCATGATTGGTTTCTTTTGTATAGGATTGATCTTTGTGTAAATTTGGTGTGTTAAACTATATTTCTGACTACCTGTTCCACTTCTTCTATTGTTTGTACGTTTGAAAGTTCAATTCTTATTCTTAGGTTTTCAGGTGTCTGATTTGTAAAGTTATAAATAATCATTTCTTGGATTTGGTTGATACTCGCATTTCTAATTTCAATATTATTTTGTTGTACGGCAATCATGTCTTTGTATTGTGTCAATAATTCTTTTAATTGACGGAGATATTCTTCAAAAGATGTTTTGGGCTCTTTTGTTTTTGAAATGATTTCTTGCGTAATCATACGAATGTCTTTCTTTATGCCGATTTGGTTTTGCAAATTCACTTTTAGCCAATTCCAATCTAGGCAATCATTGAGAGCGTATTCGGCTTGTCCCTGAATTTTTTACTTTATTATAAGCCAGATTAAATAAGCCAGATTAAATCCGATTATTCCGTATTTCGAGTGAAAATTTTGAATACTTTGGATAAATTGTTTTAAATGTACTGGACCTTTTGATCCATTTATCATTGGCAAATATTGTACCGTAGTTTTGATTACTTCTAATAGTTCCGTATTGATCGGCATCTTACTTATTTCTAATTTGCTTCTTTGATCGATTATTTGATCAACTTCTTGGGATAAATCCAGTTTGAAATAAAATATTTGTGTTTACCTTATTTGGCGATTCAACTTCTTGAAGCTGATTGTCCTCAGGTTTTTCTTTTGGCAGTTTTGCTCGCAGAATAGTCGTCGTGTAGTTACACCCTTCTTCTGGTTAATGAAACACTTGTTGATGACTATCCCACCGCTGCCAACAGTTATGTTGAGTAATAACGCGTTGTTGAAAAAAATAATAGTTTATTGAAAAATAGCACAATTACGATTTAGTAAACTAATTTCGAACTAAAATCAATTCAGCAGCGATTCCAGATTATTACTGAACTTTTAACGTGGAATCCGCCCTTTTTATGCTAAAATCTCATGTGAGAATTCTTGAGATTAAAGGTTCTCAAGGGACAATTTGCAGGTGCTAGGTCCGTCTTAAGATCTAGGTAACACTACAAAATGTCCTATAAACAGCATTAAAATTGTCACACAATTTATATCCACAATTAAGTCGACGGCCGAAGATTGTAAATCACTAATTCTCTATTGTTAGCTTATATAATTGCTCTTGGTATTGGAAAAATGCATTTGAAAGAGTTTGTTTCTAAATTTAGATTTGAGATTTAGTTTATCACAGGGGTCGACAACCTTTTTTGGCCGCGGGCAAAAATCAACCAAAATATAAGTATTAAACAGACGTTTGGGTCAGATATATTTCCGTATTAAAATAGCCTTTCAATAAATAATAAGATATACTTCATTTTCGAAACTAAAGGGGGTCACCTGACGGAGTTTTAATTTGCTATCGCTGGTTAGATACAAGATTGTCGGTCATTCGTTTATCGGGCGACAATAGGGAATTAATTATTGGCTACCATTCACTGGCTTAAAAGTCGGCCGACAATCGTGTATTGTTTGCTGGCCATTCTGCCATTCACGGGTCGATAATCGGCCGACGATCGAGAATTGATTATTGACAACTTATTGATTTTTGATTGAATTTTTTACTGTGCAACTCAGTTCCTGCTTTCCTCCATAGAATTTGTCGGCCGTCCGATCCAAATAGATTTATCTTTGACTCATCCGAAAAAAGCACGCTTTCCCAAAAGTGTTCCGGCTGACCCACATACTTTTTGACAAATTCTAATCGTTTTATTCGATTTACCTTTGATATAAATGGTTATCGCCGACTAACTCTACCGTTGTACCCCTCTTTCTTGAGGACACGTCAAATTATATCACTCGAAACTTTTCTTTTTATTCGTAACTGTATATCTTCACGTATTTTTGGTACACTAATTTTAGGATTTTGTTTTATCTGTCTCACCCTAATCCGTTTATCGTTCGCATTTAAAATAGGTTTTCTGCCTCGTCCTGGTTTATTTCGTATTATATTTATTTATTCTGTAATGGAGAGATACATGAACTGAAGTTCGAAGTGGTACAAAATACACATATACCTTTATTATCGGCAGAAGCATGTCAGCAATTGAAACTGATCCAGATATGTAAGAAGGTGACAACGACAAAGGAAGACATGAATCAAATATAATAACGTTTTCGTAGGTACTGTGAAACTGGAAGGAAAGGTGAAATTGGAAGTGGATAAAAGTATTAAACCGTTGATGCAGGCACCGAGAAGAATTCCAGTGGCACTCAGAAAAGAATTGAAAAGAAAAATTGATAAGTTAGAACGAGAAAAAATAATAGAGAAAGTAAACGATCACAAAGAGTGGACAAGCAACTTAGTATTGGTGAGAAGAAACAACAAACTAAGAGTATGTGTCGACCCATCAGAACTAAATAAAGCACTGAAAGATGTAAAGTATCAAATGCCGAAGATAGAAGAGATATTGCCTGAGTTACAAGATGCCAAAGTTTTTTCAACAGTTGATGCAAAGTCCAGGTTTTGGCAATTAGAATTAGATGATGAAAGTTCAGGCTTGACTACGTTTTGGACACCATTTGACATATAAATGGAAAATAATGTCCCTTTGGATTGAAACCAGCAATGGAAATATACCAAAATAGACAACACGAATTGGTACAAGATATCGAAGGAGTAGAGTGTATGGCTGATGTCATATTGATTTATGGTAAAGGAGCGACAATAGAAGAAGCTGGGTCGATCACAATAAGAAATTCGAAAAACTGCTAATCAGACTAAAAGAGAAGAATTTCAAGCCAAATAAAGAAAAAATCAAATTATGCCAAACAAGCGTAACCTATTTTGGACACTAACAGATGAAAGTGTTGAAACCAGATCCAAAAAAATAGAAGTAATATTGAACCTAGAAACTCAGAAGAACAAAGAAACCGTAATCAGACTGTTAGGGATGGTAGCATATTTATCAAAATTCATAAAGAATTCCTCGACGACGAATGACTGAAAAGTTAAGAAAACTAACGAAAGAAAAGAGCTAGAAAAGATAAAAGAAACGCTAACAACAGAACCCGTATTAGGATATTACCAACCAGAAAAAGAAATAGTAATCCAAACTGATGCATCGTCTTATGCAATAGGCAGTACAATGACACAGGAGGGAAAACCAATATACCACGCGTCGAGAGTATTAACAGCTACTGAAAGAAAATATGCACAGATAGAAAAAGAACTGTTAGCGATAGTAAATGCCTGTAACAGGCTCGACCAATATATTGTTGGCAAGAACGATAACTGTAGAGACTGATCATCAACCACTAATTACAATAATGAAGAAACCACTATACAAAGCGCCGAAAAGATTACAAAAAATGATGCTAACGTTACAAAGGTACAATTTAAAAATTAAATACAAACGTGGAAAAGAGATGTATATAGCAGATACATTATCGAGGTCAACAGAGGATAGAGAACTAGAAATTTTCGAAATTAAAGAAATAAGAGAATTCGAAGAGGTTAATCCACTAGATAGTGTTAGAGTGAGAGATTAGACAATAGAAAAAATAAACACAGCAACAGAAGAGGATGACGTACTACGTAGTAGAGAGATATAATAAAAAACGGATGGCCTGAACGCAAGACAGAGATCGATAAAGATCTAAACATATATTGGAAGTATAGAGATGAACTAACTATATGCGACGGATTAATATTGAAAGAAAATAGAATCGTTATCCCAAGAACGTTGAGAAATGAATTACTACAGAAACTGCACCAGAGTCATCAAGGTATTGAAGCTACACAAAAACTAGCGAGAGATTCAGTCTTTTGGCCAAACATTAACTGCGAAATTAAACAAAAGATAGAAAGTTGCGAAACATGCCAGAGATTTGAGAGAAACCAACAGAATCCAAACATGATATCACACAGCATACCATCGTTACCGTTCGAAATTATAAATATGGATGTCATGGAAGTCAATAGAAGCAATGGAAAAGAAAGATATCTGATAACAGTGGACCAATATTCAGACTACTTTGAAGTTGACAAATTAAATGATATGACTGCTGACAACATAATCAAATTATGTAAGAAGAATTTTGCAAGACATGGTATTCCGTTGATATGTATAACAGACAATGGCACGAACTTTAACAACGAAAAGTTTCTAAAATTTGCAAAAGAATGGAGTTTTATGGTAAAAACAAGTAGTCCACATCATCAACAAGGAAACGGTAAAGCAGAAGCAGCCGTACAGATAGCAAAGCGATTAATGAAAAAAAGTGGAGATTTTTACAAGTCATTACTGTTATGGAGAAATACTCCAAATAAAATTGGTCTAAGTCCGACACAAAGACTATTTTCAAGAAGAACGCGCACAGTAATTCCGATGACAAAGAGACAATATGAACCAAAGCTGTCAGAGAAAGTATCCGAAAAGATAGAAGAAAGAAGATTGGAAGCGAAACGCTATTATGATCGAAAGACAAGATACTACCCACCACTGGAAGATGGACAGCAAATCTACTTCAAAAAGAAACCAGAAGAAAAAGAATGGAAAGAAGGTAAAATAGCAGAGAAGAAAGACGAAAGATCATATACAATAGAAAGTGAAGGAAAACGTTATATCAGAAGTAGAGTACACATAAAACCTAAGAAAACCGAAGGTCAGTCAACTGAAAACGAAGTAGTGAGAAACGAAAAAACAACAGAACAAAGACCGAAGAGAGAAATAAAAAAACCAAAGAGATTCGACGATTACATCATGCCAAAAACAAAGAAAAGGGAAGATGTTATAGTATGTCACGAGATGTCGCCAAAAACAACATCGGCAACGCCGCAAGCAGACAGCAAGCCGGAAGTTGGTGAACAGCACGACGACAGCGAGACGAGCCGCACCAGATTGTAGAATCATAGATTAATATTGATGTATTCCTTTATAAGTGTTAAATAAAGAACAAACTAAAATAATAAAGGAGATATT